>JAJMGS010000007.1:0-138970 GCA_030562185.1 Lachancea sp. yHQL494 | reverse complement strand
CGGAGAGATATTTATAACCTTCATCTACGAACAACTTCAATCAACCTAATTATGGAAGAATTAAACAAGAACATCAGCAAGCTTTCCATTGCTGATTCAGACTCGCCTCAATAAAAACATAGTTCGGTAGTTTCGACAATTATACATCTGGCCTCGCTCTTAATTTTACCTCCCGTCCCACATTGCCAATTCTCAAGGTTAATAGATACAAAGGGTTCAATCGTAATAAACGCCATTTTGGTTAAATAAAGCTGCTCTCATCCAATCCCATGACAGTACTCAGCAAATAGCGCTAGATTAGTACCACATACCATCAGTTAACCATTTGAACTGTTGCTTATCATTGGTTGGCAAATAGTTCTGGCCATTATTTCACGAGAGCACTTGGGGTTTCTTATCGTTACTAATTCATCGGGACAATTGTGAAATGAAAGTATTCAAGAAATTACTCGTCTTGCTGCATGTTATCTGGATCAGCAAATCTCGCCTATACTCTCATACGTCGATTATGTATTCTGGGTAGAATTACCCTAAATGGATTTACTTGGCAGTAGAAGTCTTGATCATTCAGATGAGGTGAGGATTCTAAAACTTGAGCTTTTATTACAAACAGTGTGACTGAGAGCCGTACAACATTCACTACCTTCTCTTTCCATAAACCGCCTTTGCCAACAAGCCTAGATAGTCCCTCAAAAGGCTTAACTTCTGATTGAAGTAGTATTTCAACCTATTGCCACAATTTGCTGCTATACAGCCATTCGCGAGAATGAAATTTGATATTGCAGGTTCATTAGCATAATACCCTTAGGCTACGGTAATAAATAGGGGGAAAGTAATCCCCAGATTCTCCTGTTGGATTAATTTGGGAAACAACGATGTCAATGTAAACCAGGAACAAATTATATTTTGACGTTTGCTTGCATCACACCAATATTTTCAATCCATTCTATCAAAATTCTCGTATATCATTACATTTGTTTTTTAGCTCATTTTAAAACGGTAAGAGTTGATAAAGTTCGCTATTTTCTTTGGAACGCCAGGTTTCTAACACTCTCGGTCTGTAGTTATGGGTCTGAGTACTTGTCAGTCAAAATTTCGTGTTATCAAAAGTACACGCCGTAGTCATGGGGTTGATGGTAGGTTAAAGAGCTGTTCTCGATATCAATACTAAGGATTAAAACTAACATCACTGGTTCCATTAAGATAGGAGGCTGGATTTCCCAAAGTTCTGTCTTGCATGTCAAAGGAGAGGCATCATATGTAGCATGAAAAGAAAGAGGTGCAATAACTGTGTTCGGCTTCATTCGAAATGCGAATATGGCCCAAAGCTTACTGGGTGCCCCAAGCCTTCGAGTGAAACCGATATAGCCAAACTTACCGGGGGGGCACAGCTCTCAGAGAAGACTGATTTCTTCGAACAATCATCTGAGGTCACTAACTCGGATCCTCATATTGATGTCAACTTCGACTACGATGAGTTCTTGGCAACTCTGGATGACTTTCCGGATGCTGGGCTACTTAACGAGCAGGTTGCGGGAACTGGGGATGCCAATTATATACTAAACGTACTCAGTGGATCCACAAATATTCCTGGCTCACCAAATATCCAAGAGGAAGGTGTGCAAACGTTTCAGATACCCTTTGAATTGCTGAAGCAACACTATGTCACAAATGTATCTTCCGCGTTTAGCTCCAAAAATTCAAACTGGACATTTTACTCATTCATTTTCCATCGGTATTCAAGCTCACATTCATTCCTGCTTTCGTCAATTTATGCCTGGACTTCCGCATGTCTGTCGGTTTCGAAGTCACCAGCTCTGAAATCCATAACTACACATTCTCGAGGTGATAGTTTCCTGCACTTGAAAGAATCTCTTAATGGGCTGGCCCATTGGCTGGGTGATAACAACGCTATACGAATTGGAGATATGAAAGATCAAATAGATATGAACCCAGATGGACTTTTAGACCTTAATCTGCTACCATCTTTTGTTGACTCGATTGAGTACTCGTTTTTTGAAGTTCTTAATTACGAGGATCTTGATGCGCTGTTCTCGTGTTGTTACTTCCAACTCCAATACTGTGTGTCTATGAGGCAATCGTTGCATTTTCATTACATAATGAACTTCATGACAAATGTTGCCCATGCCCTTGTTGACCCACTGACAAAACAATTAAAAGTTCTGGGTGTTCATGCTAGGGTTTGCAATTGGATTGCTGAATTAGATATGAAGGCTTCGTGCTTTGGGAACAAGGGCGGAGAATTTATGGACTTGATACTTGAAACTGGTTTGGTCCAATTGGCTAAACTGTCGCGAAATGCTTTAAGAAACGCATACAGTTCGGTCTATCCTAAAGAAGAGGTCGACGAGGATACCAAGCACTATCCTCTGATGAAAAATCATCTGCAGCAGCAAACTGTCTTTCGTTACATATCGAGGTGGGAGGACACCAATGGGTCTAACGAAGTGAAGAAAGACATAGAGTCTAAAATTGGGGCTGTTGTGAATAATTTCAAGTCTCTTAAACCGCATAGCTCAGGAAGATTAAAAAAAATGTATGGCGTCAACGTTTTGTTGCAAGGTGCACTTATAATTTATGGTAATATTGTCTTCAATCCGGAATCTAAACCATACTCAGAAAGTGAAGTTGCAAAAAAAATTATTCAGCAGGTTTTAGATGTAACTCATGGGTCTGCCGTTCCAAGAGAACGCGACTGGCCTTTGACAATATTTTTGGCCATGCTTGAAGTGGATGACCCAGTTTATTACTCATGGTGTGTGAAGTATTTACAACATGCTGAGGAATACTGTTTTAACTACGATCTAATAATTCGCCTTATTCATGAACTGCGCACAACACAAGACGTGACCGGTAAAAGATGCAGTGTTTCAGACACTATGAACAGATGTAATTTAAGGGTCATTATATAGGCGTATGCGGCTCAAAGAAAGATTAATGAATCCTTTTCTTTAATTATCGGTAGCTGCACATGGGACTGGTGATCATTAGAAATGTGTATGGTAATGTTAGCGGTTCTTGAGCACCTAAAAGAAGCTGGTGAATCACCATTATTGGGGTTCACGTCAAAATGAGGGAAATTGCTACCAGTAATATCAACTCTCAACCGATGCCCTTGTGCAAACAAATTTGCAGTACTGGATAAGTCAACTACTATTTTGTAAATTTTATTTGCAACCAAAAGTTCAGGCTCACGGAATGATTTATGATAGCGACAACGAAAGACACCATCCTGGATGTTCATGGCATACCCTAGAGGATAGTCTTCAGTTGGCGGATAGACGTCTATCAATTTAGCGCAAATGTCAGTGTCTGGGACGTCCACAGAAATGTAAATCACAACTTTAATGGGGCCAAAAACTATCACGTCTTCTTGTAGAGGACTTGATTCGAAGACAACAATATCATTTCTCGCAGCGGTTGGAAGTCCACTTGCATCGGTTCCAAAAAACTTTGACGATAACACTTGGTTGAATGCTCCACCCTCGAAAACTGGACTGCCAGATGTTGTGGAGCCCCCGATTGTTGGGAATGGGCTTTTTGGTTCTGAGTAAAAAGTAATGGTCTTGGGTTTCTTGCACACGCTAAACTCTAATGATCCACTTCCACTAAGGTATAGCTTTGAAGCTTCCGTATTTTCTGGGTAGGACGAGCAAGTGATCCATCTACCACCATGGTCAATTGCACCATCGACGCCATTGACTTTTTTACCCGACCCATTTCCCATCAAGAAGATGGTAGCTACCTTATTATTAAAAAATGCAGGACTGAAATCGTCTCGAAATTTAGCATTGCGTGTCAAATATTTGGAAAGCCAATGGTATCTAATTTCCAACCAATGGTATCCTAGAGCTTCTAATTTAGATGATTCACCAAAATAAGCTTCACCACTAAAAGGTGTGTTTCTGTCACCATGTAACCACGGACCCATTATCAGATGAACATCATTCGGACACTTCTTTTGGATTTCTTTGAAGTTGTTGGTCGTGTTGATCACATACGCATCATACCAACTACTCATTAGTAGCGTGGGAATTCCTTTCATATTTTCATAATATCCCTTGGCGTAGATTCCAAGCTGTTCCCAATAGCTACTAAAATCTTCATTCCTCCACTGGCCCAGCACATAATCCTCATATTCGGGGTAATCTCTCAAGGCTGATTGTTTGGGTTTCCAAGGAGTGTATCTGAACCAACTACGTATATTTTCAGCCGACATATCGAGACCAGCCAATACCTGCTTCCGCTCGGTAGACTTTATAGATGCCTGCTTTATAGCCCAGGTCAGCTGCTTCAAATCAAAAGCACCGCCTCTTCTGATCCCTTCTTCATAGCTGCTGTAGAAACCACCAGAATCTAAACACATACACTTTAGACCCGGGGGATTTAGGCATGCCGCCGCAAGCTGAGTATGTGCCGCGTAGGACAGTCCAAAGGTGCCAACCTCACCATTACTCCAAGTCTGGAGTGTGATCCACTCTATACAATCGTAACCATCTTCCGCCTCATTCAAGTACTTTGTGAAAACTCCTCCAGATTTATGGCATCCTCTACAGTCTTGATAGGCAAACGCGTAGCCGCGTGTGACAAAGAATGCTGCAACGTCGCCTCTTGTCCACAAAGAGTTACCATGCACTTCTGATCTCGAAGCTTCACTTTTGTTGTATGGTGTCCTTTCCAGTACTGTCGCTAGTGGTGGATCAATACCCACCCTATATGTTGTTGGAAGGTATATGTCTGTAGCGAGATAAACACCATCCCTGCATTTCACACCCTGGTTCTCCAAAAGTTTATACTTTTCGCAAGTCATTTTGATCGTCTACGCTAAATAATGGCTGTTGTGAGCTAGCCAGTTTGAAGACGAAGGTTAAGTTCTATATAACAAATCGAGGTTCCGAAACCATAGTAAGCTGATGGTTAAATTGCGGATCGAGCCAAATTTACATTCTGTTGCTGTCGCCAAGGCTAGCTTTTGGGCGAAGAAAATTTCCGTTAAGATCATAGTTATAAGCTGTGATTCCTAACAACAAATCTTTGAACCCTGCTGTCTTCTAGAGTGACTAGGTTTTCAAATTAGGTAATTAACTTCGCGGAAAAGTCGTTGCAGAAATTCTTCCCATATAGGGATATTTAGATAGGCTCAGTTAAAACTAGAGGAAATTGATGCGATGAATATTTCCATATATGGCTTATCGACGTATCGTCTGGTTTGCTACGATAAGTGCATTCAAGCTAGGAATGGGATTAACAGTACAGCGGAGGACAACCTGCAAAGTCGCCATATGCTAACAAAAGATTAGTAACTGAAGACATATAAATTCTTTGAAGTAACGATAACTTTACTCCAAAGCAGTAGTAGGATTGTCACTTATACTTTCAATACAAAAGACTAAGTAAAATTGGAAGCATGAGCAAAATTGATGCAAAAAAGGAAATACGAGAAGAGATCTCTTGTATCGATGGGAGCCGTCCTAGCAGTAAAAATGAAGAAGGGGAAGTTCAAGAACTAAGAGACATAAAGTCGTCAGCAGAGGACTTCTACAAACCGGGCTACCACAACTATGATGCTTTGGAATCAAAGGTACTGAGGAAAATTGATTTTTGTTTTCTACCTCTTCTCGTCTTATGTTATGGTTTTCAATTTTTGGACAAAACGGCACTAACTTATGCGGCCACCTATGGGATCAGAAAGGACAATCATCTCGTTGGTCAGGATTACTCTTGGTGCAGCGCAATATTTTACTTTGGGTACATGTTCTGGCAATATCCTGGAACGTTTTTCCTGCAATATTTTGACTCTTCTCGGTACTTGGGCACAATCATGATTATGTGGTCGGTCATCTGCATTTTAACCTCTGTTACTCATAACTTTGCGGGCACCATGGTTGTCAGGTTCATCTTGGGAATGATGGAATCCGTTTTCGCTCCTTCGTTTTTGATTATTATCGCAAGTTGGTACAGAAGAGAGGAACAGCCCATTCGCCAGGTTCTCTGGTTTACCGGAACTCCAATTTTCTCCATCATTGGCGGTATTGTCGCTTATGGTATTGGTCATTCCCAAGCCGCTATTCCGGTGTGGAAGCTTCTTTTCATTGTATTTGGTGCCATTACTCTATTGTGGGGATTCTTTATTTTCCTTTATCTGCCGTCTTCACCAGATCGTGCATGGTTCTTGACTAGCCAAGAGAAAAAAGTTGCAAGAGACAGAATTGTTGGCGATACCATCTCTAAGGAAAGAAAGTGGAAAAATTACCAGGTAAAAGAAGCTTTGATTGATCCCATGACTTGGCTGTGTTTCTTTTTGTCTTTTATTACATGTATCCCCGCTGGCGGCATAGGTGATTTCAAGACGTTGATATTCCAAAGTCTAAGTTTAAACAAGACCCCTCTGCATTCGGTGATTATGACATTTCCTGGTTCTGGTATTCAATTAGTGTCGTTAGTGGTATGCGGTTCTGTAGCGACAAAAGTAAGGAACTCAACGTTGCTCATCATGAGCTTTTCTACCATTCCGGTCATCATTGGTACAGCTTTAATTCATTACCTACCAGATAACAACCAGTGGGGTAGATGCGCAGGCCTCTGGATTTCGTACACTAACACTTGTTCCCTTGCTCTCAATTTTGCTATCATCGGTAGTAATGTTCGCGGTTATACCAAGAAGTCCGTTGTCTCAGCTATAAATTTCATCGGCTACTGTGTTGGTTCCATTTCGTCGCCTTACTTTTTTTACTCAGATGAGAGTACAAGGGGTTATCCCACTGGAATAAAAGCGATGTTCGTTACGTCTATTATTTCTCTTTTTGTTCCTCTAGTTCAGCTAGCGTATTTGAAGAGAGCAAACCGCAAGAGAGATGCCTTGCAAGTCAATAATATAGAGTTAGAGAATACGACAGATGACTCCGTTCATAATGTGGACGACGACAGGACAGATTGGGAGATGAAGGGTTTCCGCTATTCATATTGATGTGCTGTTTGTTTTGAAATTGTTTAAGATTAGTTAGTAAAGGTATCGGATCCTTATACGGATCTAGTTATTGTTTAACATTCCATCTGGAATCCTTTCACAATGTTCCTAGGCAGGGATACTGCTATTTCCTGGTTCATATAATGCCACGGAATAACTTTGAATCCTTGTTTTCTGCCATAAAAGACCCAAATTCAAGCTTCCTCTCCTGTCTTGTTATTTTACGCGCATTTGGGTTCTAAAGAAGCCTGTAAAGTGCAAGCTTCTAGTTGTGGGAGAGCTGTAGTGCACCTCGTGAGCATAGACAAGTATAACAAGACCCATCCAGTAGATGAAAGATTTTAACTGAGATGTCAAGACGTGAAAGACAGCCAACTAACTGCAAGGGGACTTTCCGCTTCAAAATTTTGTCAAGTTCCTTATGTCTACAAGTTTGTGTCACGTTCCTTGGGCTGGCGATCGTTATATTGCAGGTAAATGTTTCATATATGTGTTTGTGTACATAATGCTCTTCAACGAGACCGGGCCTAGACGTAACCTTACCATTCGAAATGGCAGGTGCTATATTGGCATACCAAAGTAGATGAAACTATAGAGTTCAGGGATACAATTTAGAAGGGAGCATGTTTTGAAGAGCATGTTTTGGCGATTAACCAGCAATGTAATGGCAAAAGGAAATACTGGCGCCTGTAATTTGCACCAGAATTTTACTCTTTAACGCACAGCACGGAAAATTGGACGAGAAACTTTTCGGGTATACCAAAGAAACCGGTCTTACAAAGATGAAATCTGGTAATGGTTCCTAAGTATATTTTAATGGCTTCGGCATTGGCCTTTTGCAGGCTGACCTTTGATAGATTCTACAATGCTCAAAAGTACTTCCACATTCTGAACACTGTTAAACTTTCTTTATCGGGAGCACGCTGACTAAATCGAAGTTAAACATGGACCGCTTCAGGGATTCAACCGACGTTTTTTCTGTTTTTGTGTCAAGCTCTTCTATTGGAAGACGGTGATGCGCAGTTATAATGCGCACACCGACCGTGAGATCTTTTCTCCAATAGATCGAAACACCAGATTTTATTAACCATTTGACATCCCGGTCGAGTACCGTGATCGCGGCAATTGCTATTACAGAGTTGCGGAGGTTGAAGTAAACTTTGCTTCTATTAAAAAGACATTTTCTGCACTTCTTGAGCTGCCCAAAGATAATCAAGAGAATGCGAATACGGTGTAAATTCCATACACATGCATGCACAACCTAAAAATGTGGTTATTTAAGCGAATGCATGATGCGGACCCGAAGAATTGTGGCTCATGTTGGGTTAAGGTATCGATTATGCCTTATTCAAGTCCGAGATAAAGTATCTATATATTGGGCGTGCCAGTCCCGTAGCAGCTATTGTAAGTTGTCCTATCGTTTCTCCGTTAGGCAACTGATAAAATTAGCTATGCAAAGGCGTTACGCAAAAGCCTTCTCACCTCGTGAAACCATGAAGTCTTTGGACTTCATCAATCTAACAAACCACGAGGGGGCTCTCCATCCGAAGATAACACCCACTCCTCCATCTCTGGAAATAGGAACCAAACCGATTTCCGGAGATTTCTTCAGTACCTTCTTCTTTCCAGGTGCACCAAAAATCACGGAGTCAACTGTTGCAGCAAAAGTAGCAGACTGAACCTGGTCAATGTCAATAATAGTACAAGGTCGTCCGGCGACTATGTCACCGAAACCTAGGATGTTGGAGAACCCATCAACGACCAGGTAATCGTCCGTTTTCAAAAAGCCCTTGCTATCAAGCAGCTTGGAATCCAGAAACTGCGAGTTGGGGGCAATGCCGTAAGCAGATATGGCCAAATCGACGGCTTTGGATGAGCCGTCGCTGAATTGAATTTCAAACTGCCTGCCGACCGTTTCCTGCACACTCGTGGATTTGATTTTATTGACTACTTTAACATTGAAGTTCTCAAGCATTTGGGTGGCCTTTTCTGTAACTTTGGAGTTCCAATCGTTCAAGGGACCACGGGAGCCAGTGTAGATAGTGATATTCTTCTCTTTTCCGTACGCATGTCCAAGTTCGCCCGCCGTTTCGACAGCAGTGGGGCCTCCGCCGAAAATAGCTATCTCTTCGGAAACTTTTATTCTATCGTGCAAATTGAGTAGCGCATCTCTGGTACCTATGTAGTCACCTTGGAGCTTGAAGGATAGCGAATTGCTCCTGGAGCCTGAAGCAACAACTAAAAAATCGTAAGCGATTGAATTCTCGACTCCGGTACTATCTTCGAACCTCACGGTGTTTGCACCACAATCCACCTTCCTAACGCTGCCTAAAACGAAAGACACGGCTTTGCCAAGCTTGCGGACTTTGTCTTCGACGGGGAAAAAAACATGTTCGGCAACCTTCGGCTCCACCAAAATGCGCGGAGCTGCCACGTTGAAGTACGCATGCGACGATGACGAGATGATTGTTACTTTGACAGCTTTTTTCGAGGCTATAAGGACCTCGGCCGCTTTGATACCCGCAAAAGAGGCGCCTATTATTACAACGTGTGGTGTACCGGTCATCTTCGTTGGTTAGTGTGGTCCTTTCTTTACTTAACAGGTAAGGAACCTAGATTTCGTAGGGGAGCTTGGCTCGTTTATAAGAGAAGTATCCTTCATGCAACCGAGTTCTGATCCTTTTAAACCCTTTTTATTTGAAGTTGATAAGCAACGATGTCCGCTATTCTACAGTGAAAATTAATTTTTAATAAGATGTTAATAATATTATAAATAATTTACACACCAGAATGTTCTACCAGACTTAGCAACAGTCGATTGTAAATTTGTCAAGAACACACTAGCGAACTAGTAATGATGACAAATTCAATAAGTTAACCAGGATGGTTCTTGCACTGGTAGATTTATTGCGGTGTACTGGCGAAGAAGGTGACCTGCCCTCCCTCAAAGCTCTGCTCTCATTGGCCTCACTTCTAATCACCAGAAAATTTTGCATACTAGTCGCTGTCCCTTTCATTTCTTTTAGTGGGGCAAAGAAGACTTCTCACTATATTGATAAGTACTCATTGGCGCTCTCCTTATTTAGCAGTCTCCATACTGAATGTAAACCGTAGCTACGTGACATATTCATCTTCAAGACTTGTCATTGCACCTGGAACAATAACAGAGTAATTTTTATAGTAAGCACTCTTACTCGGTGCTCATGGGTATTGGTGTAAGGAGAACTGAGAGATGTTGAGAGAGTTTTTTCGGGTCCCATCTCTCTATTTTTGAGGCTTGCCGTGTTCCAACAATATGGAATGATAATTGCGTACCACCCTCTCTTTTCTCTCCGGTTTTGACAGCGTCGGTAACGATAGGAAGACCAACTTCTTTCGGAACCGGTAAATTTCGCCCAGTTTACCTTGATAAGACGCAATAGTCCACAATTTAGATGTTCGGGGCATTTATTCAGGGGCATGGTTTGAACTTCACGCTTACCGAAAAACGTCACTAGAACAATTTTCGATATGGCGTTACAACTTTAAGGCAGATTATTTACAAGAGTTAAGACTACCGACAGCACTAACGTCCGGGGTGTGCATCCATATTCATCATCATGGCTTTGAAATTGATGGGCACTAGAAGCGGTCTGTCTAACATTCACTTTCGTCCACAATCACCGCTTTCTCTAAAGTTCGCAACCTAGGCCTGTGATCATCGTACCATTTCGCCAAGAGTGGAGAAACTGGAAAGGATTTTACTCTGGTACTCTGAGAAACCAACGGAGGTGGGTACGCCCGTATGAAATTGCTAATGTCTGAAATTATATTCTATCATCCCAGATTCATACTTTTCTTACCTGCTGAGGCTGTAGCAATACTGTTGTTGAGATCGGTGATCACACCCTCAAGCGATAGCAAGAGCTGGGAGATCAAGACGATATTCTTCGGTCATTACCCGAGCAAAAACCTGTATTGCACAAAGGTGCAGTGATGAAACCACTTGACTATCGTTAGACAACAAGCAAAATCATTACACGGGCGGGAAAAGTTATAAGATATCTGTTGGTATAATTTCTGATTGGTCATCCTAGGTCGCGGTTCAGTTAGAGGATTTTTCGGTACCAGTCTCAGCATTACAATAAAATTTACATCCCCTGTCTCAGTTACCAAGAACTCGAGATTCTGGCCCCCAATAAAGATAGCTCACTAGCTGCTGCCCACTGTGCTTTTGTCGATCGCACCGCGATGAAAGCGCGGGCGTTCACCGCAACACAAATCACAGGAGTTTATGAGGATTATACCTCGAAAACTACTATTATCATATACCAAGCACAATCTCCGTAGCGCTAAGAAATGGAATTGCGAGAAGTGTAAGTCGCCTACGATCGTGACTTCACAACTGCTATATCCTACTCAAACACTTATCTATATCAAGCAGTGGTCAGAGTGAGGGTACTCGGAGACATATCACCACTATCCTACCTGTAGAAAACGCTTATCATTTTTTGTATATGGCGAGCTGCAGCTGCAGCATCTGTGCCGCGTTCACCTATCTTATAACCTAAGGAATCACGGCCTTTCATGTGACCAAATGCCGTTTATGGTGTTTTTGCTGGAGATTTGCATCGATAGATAACAAGATCTCGATAGCTTCACATTTAGATAGATAACAAGGACTACAAATAAGAATCTTTGTATAAATGGCTAGGTATGGACGGAAACTTCCAGGCTCAAACTTAAGACCCAACTTCCCAATTCATTCGCAGAATTACTTCACACCATGGGTTTTAAAGAAAAATACCAAAAGCTTAAGCATTATTTCTCTGGCGCACCTATTAAGGGTGAGCATTATAAAGACGCACCTGATGTAAAAGACTTACCTCACATGACAGACGCCGATGGGAACTTGATTGCGGTTTCCTCGGGAAAGCGTGAACTATCACCGGTGCTGAGTGCCAATTTAAATATTCAAAACTCGAAAAGAGATGATAGAATTTCAGAAGCTGATGACACCATCGCTCATCAGTTATCTAAATAAGACACGAGAGTGGTAGAGATGGATTCAATCCATTGATCAAATTTTGTAGATCGTTTCATTACTTTACTACTATTTCATTTGGCGCGCCCACCAATTTATACTTATACTTATTAATACAGAATATTATTGCTTGGGGTGCTTGTTTAGCGAATGTTGTATGTGTCGTAACTCGGTGAGTGGCGTTCGGGTGTCATCCTGGTTACTTCTGTTTCTATTATCTCCTTTAATGCCATGGCTTATAGGTTTATGTGAAGTGGCGCTCACTTGTATTTACATATTTTCCTTTTGTTATTGTTACCCGATTGGTGGTGATTTGGCCACAAATTAGGATGCTTCTAACTTCTTACTTCTCGGGATTGTACCCTTTTGGTATCACTTTGTACTATTTTCTTACAGTACCGGGCAATGCACGGAGAATCGATGTGACCGCTTCTTATTAGCCTTCTCCAGATAAAAGATTTTAGTTCAAAGCATAGAACCTTCAAAGATGCATTAGACACTTCGAGGTCCTTAGGGCTCGTTTTCCCCGCTTAAGTTATGCAGTCTCATGCACATTATGAAATTACACTTCTATCCAGGTCATGGAAGTTTGACTACATCTCTAAAATCAGTTCCACTATGCAACCATGAAGCACCATCTCGCACAAAACGAGCTATAGCTCTGAGTAGGGACAAAGTCGTGTTCGCTCGTGACTTCAAAGATGTCAAGAACGTCCTATTTAAGCACATTGTGTATGTTTGGTAATTTCCTCAGGGACCCACCTCGATTTCCTACTACAAGAAAATGCTTATAATTCATTTTATAGGACTAAATAATTTAAGTAGGAATAAATAAAATTTGCACTCTCTGCGAGACTGATGATATTATAACTTGGGCTGCGAAATAAAGACGTCGACGACAGGGCTTTAAAATGGTCATCATTACACCACCTGAATGGTCTCTGTTCTCAATAGAGAGTTTCCCTTCATTTTTGAAAACTTTCCGAGTCGTGTAGGTTATGTTTTTAGGCGTTAAAGTCACAGCATTTAAGGAAATAGATATTGGCTGCAAGTCGGAGACAGCGAGTATCTAAAGGTGGGGGGTCTTGTTTTCTCGTAAATGTTTTATCAATTGTATTCTATTACAATTGGTCAGCGTGAGCCAGATTGCTAACGTCACCGACCGCAGCGTAATTGAATTTACCCAATTTGAAGTCCTTAACCTTATCAAGAGAGAGTTGTTCGGGGAAAGGTTCCGTCTCGTTCTTTAAAGCCAACCGCAAAGTAGTGGCATCTTTAGCAACAGAAATGTCTTGGCTCTTTTTCAAACTGGAAACAACTTTTTGGAGATTTTCGGACACCGCTTTGGCATCAGGACCTTTTACATACAGAGAGAACACGCCAACATTTGAATAGGTGTCGAACTTGACTTTGGAGATCAACGACGACAAATCATACAAAGCAGAGCTCAAGTAAGTGGTCAACACTTCATAAGTCGCAAAATCCGACTTGCCCACTGGGACGGCGATAGCAGCCACGGAATCCCCCTGGCTGGATCTGAGACGGCCTTCACCTGCATACGTCTTTGGAGCGGTTTCCTTCGCTAAAGAGGTGCCCTGGGGCAGCGAAGCGAACAGCGAGTCGTTGACAAAACGCTTAAGGTCTGCTTCGTTGACGCCTTGCCCAAAAATTTGGATATTGTCACGGGTGTACACTTTGTCTGCGTAAGATTTGATATCATCAAGGGTAACTTTCTGCACACCATCATAAAGGACAGCGTTGCCGAGATCATTACGGAACATAACGCTGTAGAGCAAATTTTCAGAGGTCTTGACAGGACAAGCTTGGGCTTGGGCCAAATCGAACTCAGCGGCTGGAAGCACGGACTCGGGTAATTCGTGAGGTCTGAAAGAGGTCTTGTACACGACATCACCCAAAGCTGAAACGTAGTATGGTAAGTCTTCTTTTAGAAAGGTGGCTCTCAGGGTAATGTATTCACGGTCAACTGAGGATTCGAAACGACCACCTAACAGTTCCGATTCGCGCACAAGACGCAACGCAGATTTGTTTCCGGTATTGTGAAAGTTAAATCTAGATAGTAGATGTGCCACACCATCCTTGTTAGCATAACGGGAGCCACCATGTATCCTGACGGCCAAAGTAGACACTTTACTTGCGCTATCCTTAGAGGAAATGTGGTATTGCCTCGCGGCAAACATTCTCATTCTTGAACCAATCATAGGAGCTAGTTGTATTTTAAGCGATGTGAACGTTCCTTATAATTAAAAGCGACGCTACTCAAGGCAGAATGCGTACAACAGAACTATCGGAAGACCTTGAAAGCGCGAGTTCCTCTTATTTGGAGTGGATAATTCATTCGTGCGATCTGTATATAGTTCAAGAAAATCTTTCAGAAATGGGTTATATCCAAAATTCCGACTAAATAAAGCGATATGATTGGAGGAACTAGAAAATGCGATGTAGTCCAAATCGACGGCAGATGGTAATGTCGTCAACTTTTTGATTTCGCTCTTACGACTCCTAGGATTCGAATGGTGCCTTTTTGGCATACCTGCAAGGGCTGTGCTGATTGTATATCCATGAAGTAATAAGTGTAAAATAACGCGCGACTGGGACCGATTCTTGTTGAAAGGCTGTCCAAGCTAAAAATATTAGTAAAGAGGTTTAATATTTGGAGTAATGACCAGTGGTAGATCTCTTAAGGGCTACGTTTTGTATTGTGATGTCGAATGTCAGAAAATGCAGTAGCTTATAAACCTTATGATGAATATTCGTTATGTGCTTTGAGCCTTGAAAATTGCACCCAGTAAAGAAGCTCTGTAACATACTTATCATAATCCACACAAGTGAGTAGATACTTTTAGGAGTTCTTGTTATCGAAAAGAGCAACAGTCATCACGTAACAAACATAGTCTGAAAGATATTTCCCACCCTTGAAAAACTGTCCCTACACTCCGATTGATACGCACATTTTAGAGGCAATGTTCACCTTAAAATGATCGTAGGGTTTGACAAACTTTAATTCATAATTTCATAGTCTACTTGATATTGTAAACACTACCTCTGAAATCCTGAGGTGATCACGATCATTCAAATATACCTAAAGGTGCGATAACAATCGCCCCCTCATTGAGGAGCCTGATTTAATTATCGGCACAAAGAGTATCAAGTTAATCCTGGCGAACAGACCGCTACCAGCTTATCAATTTTTCAGTACAAGTTCATAGAAAAGCTTGATGGACAGCTCGGGGCTTCCCCACAGCTCCAATGCCACGCCCTTCACATCTAAACATATTGTCGTATGAAGATAGCTATCCTCAATAATAGATAACCTCAAAGGGTGGTTTCAGGTTGTTTCAGAAGACTGTGTCTCAAGTCAAGATCTCATGTATAACTAGAGCTAACTGGGCTAACTAAAATGGCTAAGTACGGATAATAAGAAGACAAGTGAGACTTATCTCAGTTGTATTTATATACTATACATCATTGGATTCGTATCACGTCACATATCTACAATATGTCACTAAATGATGAAGTGATTTAAAAAATTTTGTTAGCACTTCGAATCTACTAGCTCATCGCGTCACTTCGCTTGAAGAATGGTAATACAAATAGCGGTTTTAAAACTTTATGGCTACTCAATCAGGATCCCCAGAGCCGTTAGGTCACAATGAAGGTATAACGGGATCTGTGTCCTCTTTAGAGGCCCGTGATACAAATCCCGAAAGTTTCTTGTACCAGGAACTCTGCCGTACGCTTTTGGGGGAGAGAGCAGCCGCTATCGCAACTATTCTGATTTCCAAAGGTCGGATGAGTACTAGAGAGCTGTGCGATAGATCAGGCATGGATTTGAAAAGTGTGAAACGAATTTTGGTATCACTGGTACAACTGCGTTGCGTGCAATATTGCGATGAGTTGCATGCTGCATCTGGGCGTTCCACGGTATACTATTACTTCTGTGAAGACGGCATGTTGCTCATGCTTTATGCGGGGGAAATCGTCGAAGCAATGAAGGAACTCTTCGAGGCTGACCTAGCAGCACAAATCGTGCAAAACGTTCTGGCATTGGGTTCTCTAACACTGAAATCATACTTGAGTGCTGGTCTTTCACATGAATCGCCGGCGCAAGTGTCATCTTATTTTGTCAAGCTTTGCGAAGCTGGATTTTTGACTCCATTAACGGTTACCGACTACGCTACTATTGGAGACTTGTGGGCTAGACTTTATAAGAAGGAGTATAATGCTATTCCGAAGACGTCGACTTTATCGGACCTGAAAAAGAGGACTGATGCTAAACAGAAGGCAAAGGAACAGTTTCACAAGATGATGAAGTCACCGGATCCGTCGACTCTCTTCATTAGGGACTCGGAGACGTCAATGAAGAAGGTCTCAGATTCTGTTCCATTAACATTCAATTTGAAAACATACCTGAAAGTCAGAAGATCACAACAGTTAGTACAGCTGTCGGCAGCGAGGGTTGGGTCCATTCCGTCTTCAATTTATAAGGTTTTCCTTCAACTTACAGAACGACACTCTCCCGAGGTTATCGATCCATTGACTAAGACAGGTCTGCTTCAAGACGCCGACGAACAAAGGGCTATTCATGACGAGGCTACTTTGGCCGAGGAAAAGGTTAAAGGAACCAATATTAGCGCTTCAGACATTGCCAAGCACCTCCCCGACTCTTTAGACCTGCGCGGCACCATTTTATCTCAAATGAAGAGGGCCCTCTCAAGTGCGAACGATGCCCAGCCTACTAAGAGGGTCAAAACCGAAGATGGCTTTGTCATCCCTTCCTTACCAGTCGATTCTGTTGAACATAATGAACCTAATGATGACCCCATACTGGATTTCGATGATAGCGATTCGCACCCAGTAATGTTAATCAATGCTCATTTAAAACTGCTTTCTACCTCTGCAATTCCATTTCTCGAAGAAGCACAACAACCAGGCCAATTCTACGTACCCTACTCGAAACTGTTACCGTTACTGAAGTCATCTGTTTACCAAACATTGGTAAGCTATACTTTGGGACCACCCGCCGCTAGGATATTGCGCTGTATATGTGACAACAGACTGGCTTCAGAGAAAGTCATAAACTCAACAGCGTTGATGAAAGAAAAGGATATCAGATCTGTGATCTCAGTCTTAATCAAATACAACGCTGTAGAAATCCAAGAAGTGCCACGGACTGTTGACAGAGCCGCTTCGAGGTCAGTCTTCTTATTTCGCAACAACGAGAAGCACGCGTATGATTTTATGAGGAAAAACCTTACTTGGAATATTGCTAATCTTTACCACAAGATTCGAGAGCTCAAGAACGAGAACTCAACACTTTTGAAGAAGGCAAATCGTGACGATGTCAAAGGAAAAGAGCTCGAGTTGCTGTTGCCAAGCGAACTTAGCCAATTGAAGATGGTCAACGAGCGTGAACTCAACGGGTTGACTAGGAGCACAAGGCTGCTTTCGTTATGGGAAGTTTTCAAATTCTTTTGATATAAAATATTCTATCATATTTAAAATCAACGCATCAATCCATAGTCGACTCAAAAACAACCTTCAAATTTAGTTAGCGCCTGTTTATTCCAAGGACATAAAAATAGGCCTCTTTGTATTTTGGAGAGGTTACCCAAAGCACAATATAAATCACTCATTTTCCTTGCGCTTACTTTATTTTGACCTTCTGTCGACACCCGTAGTCTAATTTTCCTATCCAATGTCCGCCAAGAATTCGGATCATTAGGGAAGAAAAACGCCGTTTTCTGCCAATTTTGCTGTGACTTACGATCTTGAGATAGCCTTGCATTTATCCTATCAATTAGGAATGGAATTTCACGGTGTCTATCGGAAATAAGAGTTTCAAGTGGTAAACACTTTAACTCTGACAAAATTGTCCTCAATTCGTGGGGTTTAGCTTCCAATATTGAGATCGCTGAAATAGTCAGTGTGATCATGAGATCTTGACCATGGGCATCGACGTAGTCACCGAGCTCTTTCAAGGCAACGTCACGGGTTTCCTCTGAGTCAACGTTGTATAGTACTTTAGCAATCATTATGACAAGCTGTTTAGAGTCCTCAGATTGTTCCAGAATGTCTCTAAAGTGTTCCACAGTTCGATCAAAATGGTCTAAGAAAAAGTGTGCTAAACCCATCACTGCGTGATTTGACAAGAGAGACCTCTTCGCTGTCTCATCATCGTATTCGCTCAAGATTCCCTGAGCTAGATCTGCGCTTTCAATGGCAGACTCATAAGACTTGGAGCCTAGGTATACACGAGCCATCTGCGATTTTATTACCGCGAAATGAAAGAGCTCGGTATCGCTCTGCACCCTCTCGAAACGCTTTTCCAGTATGTCGAGAAGACGAGCCGAAAGCTTTATAGCTGCCCCAAAGTGACGCAACCTTTCAAACGTCAAAATAGCACACTGTAAAGCGAATATGTCGTCAGGATATTTCTTCAGATATTCGTCTAGACCAAATGCTACCGCACTTAATTCCTGACCGGGTCCAATGTCTCGTTCGTCATTACCGTGACCAACTCTCAAATGTAAAATACTCTTCGCGTATAAAATTTGAGCGGCTGATGATTTACCATTTGAAAGTACGAACGAATGAGCGTAACGCCTCGTACTCTCTTCTACGAGGCCATCCTTCTCTGATGCTAGTGCTAACCCTAGCCATGGCGTCGAATCCTGAGGGGCAACACTTTGCGACTTCATGAGCACAGCTCGTGCAAATTCAATATCATTGTACTTTAATGCAAGAACTGCCATGTCGTACCATACACTGGTATCGCGAGGCACTAACGCAGCTGCCTTGATGAAACAGTGCTGCGCGACTCGAAAGTTCAGGTCTATAGAAGCAATACCGAAACCAATCCAAGCCCCCGCACTGTTAGACTGAAATTCGATCGATTTCTTGAAGCTGACAATTGCAGCTTCTCTGTATACATCTGACTTCAAAACAACGAAAGTCGTCAATTCTACAATCCCCAAGTTGTACCATAATGAGGAACGCACAGTTCTAGAGAGCTTTGAATAGTCGCAAGTTGCCAATGAATATTTTGCCGATAGGATCAAGAATTTAGCCGCAATGACCACATTATCTTGATCGAGATCAGAAAGGAGCGACGAATAAGAGACAGCATCAATAGTGTCGATATTCTCCGTATTTCTCGGCTCTATGTGTTCGAAAATATTCACCAAGCTCTCTAGAGGCAGTAAATGAACCTGTGATTGAATCAAGCAGAACAACTTGAGTGCCTTAGAAAGTGCTAGCCAAAGGGCTTGATTTTTCTGATTAATTTTTAACATGATCAATTCAATCTGGCGTATAACATCTGCGGCAGCAGCCACGGATTTGATCAAAAATCCTTGGGTGCAAAGCACGGTACACTGTTCAATCCAAATTTCGACCAAAGATACCTGATAACTTTCTACTTCTGGATTGGTTCTTGTCAATGCCCGAAGAAGTTCAAGGCTTTCTTCGTATTGCCCCATTTTCGATAAGGAAAGGGCTTTGAAATAATGCGCGTAAGTGTTGCCTGGCTGTACCTCAAGAGCTTTTTCAAATACTTTAATAGACGCTTCAATCCTGCCACATGAATAATAGGCTTGACCTAGACCAATCCATGATTCTAGATCAGATGGATCAACACGCAGAGCAGACTGAAACCATTCGATTGACTCCGCCTGCGACTCTCTTTCTAAGCACGCAATGCCAACGACGCGGTAGGGCCAATTTATAGCTTGTAATGCCCTCTTCGATTTCTCTGCTTTTACAACCCGCTCAGCAATAAGTGAAGCAGATGGCCAATCGGAGGAGTCGCAATACTTTCCACACATGTATTTGGCAGCAGTAAGGTCGCTTGGGTCTAATTCAAAAGCTCTGAAATAACACTTAAAAGCTCTCGTTGGATCATCGTAATATTTAGAATAGAGATCACCTAGAGTTGAATAGCCAGGAGCAAAATTCTCAGACACTTTTACTGACTGAACGAGTTGCTTGAAGGCAAACTTCATAAATTCCAGCTTTGATCCTTCACCGCAGCTCTCTTTTTCCTTGCTAATGTAGCCTTTTGCCATCCTCCAGTGGTTTAAAGATCTAAATTCGAGCACTTTTAAATCGGTTCCCTCAACATTATTCAAAATGCATCTGAACTTTTCAATGGCCGCGTCTGCCTTGCCCAAGTTCAATTCACTCCATGCTAACTCAGATAGCACCTCATAGTTATCTGTGTAACGTTCTGATACAGCTTTTAGCAGCTCATACGCCTCGCACCAGTTATGCCTTTCTATAAAAATCATTCCTTTGCCCATTTTGGCATTCACATTGTCGCCGTTCTCTGATAACAGCTTATTAAACAAGGCCAGTGCAGTAGGGTGATTCTTGGGAGCTTCGAAATAAGTATAGGTGGTAGCTAGATCCAAGGTAAGTTCTTGCTTGGAATTACTGAGATGGGCACCGATACTTTTGACACTCTGAGCGCACAACAAAGTACCTGCTTTGACGTATTGCAAAGCCGATTGATACTCGTACATGGATAAGTAGTAGTGAGACACAATTCGATGAGCTAATATACTTTGTTGAGTTTTTTTAATGTTGTCCGTGAGCGAAAGAAGGACTTCATCCTCAGATAGACCGTATGCCGATTCCTCTATTGTTGGATCAACTAACTGTTGAAGTTTTAGGCGTTCAGACTCATCTACCTCGTCGTCAGCTACATCCATAACAGTGCTTGTACCTGGAGTTGACTTATTCTTCTCCTCTTCTTGGAAGGTCTTCTCGTAGAAATATTTCGGGTCGTAAGTTGATAAGTCGGAGCATATCCAAGCGTATAGAACGGCTGCCAGGGGCTCCCTAGGGAAATTCTTCATGAACTTGGAGATTGTGTTGATATCCATGCTATTAAGATTCGAGTAGTCTTGCCATTCGAAATATAACTGCCAAGCCAATAAGAAGTCGTGGTTGACAACGACCATATCTTCGACCATGTTTTTCACTTTCACAAAAAACAAAGGTTTCAAGTTAGCGGGCATAGACCTCAACACTTTGATTCGATATTCGAGCCACTTCGCCTCATCGATACGCCTTTGCTCGTCATCATCGGTGATGTTGATTAGTTGTTGGTATAGTTCGTCCACCTCTGAATCTTTGTACACCTCCCATGCGATGAATTTGACCTTTAGATCGTAGTCTGGCTGATTGGCACTAATTTTGAGCCTTTCGCGACTTACAAGCTTGGAAACTTTGTGCTGTTCTTCAGCGTTTAGGATGTTCAGCAGTCCTCGCAAAGCATCTTGTGGGGATATCAAGTGCCGCGATAAAGTCTCAGCCATAGGTGTACCTGGTCGCATGTGACGCAAATACGACTCCTGGCAATCTCTGTACAGGTTTCGGAAGGTTCGAATGTCATTGATAAGGTCCACCATTGGTAGCTGCTTCTGCAACAGCAGTTCTGCATATTCCCCGCATAGGTCGAAATATTGGTCAAAGGACACAATTTTCGGGGCAACATTGCTCTTCTTCAAAAGCATAAAGAGCCCTCTCCATGCTAAAAGATTCTCCGGATCTATTTCAAGTGCTAACTGGTAATGTTTCTTCGACTTCACAAGCTCATCGGTACAGGAAAGGGCTTTACCCAAAAATACGTGAGCAAAATAGCTGTGTTTGTCGATATTCAAAGCTTTTCGGCAGCTTTCAATAGAGTTTTCATACTCTTCACCTGACAAATAGTTTTTGGCATCTTTAAGATACTGCTTCAACTCTGCCATTGCTCCTTTTCAGCTTAGAGTTTGCCTTTGTCGATTGAACTGTCATAGCTTAATCTACTTTTAAGTCTCTTCTTATACGGGCATGAATACACATTTCTATTACATTTCGATCATGTGCCTGTCACGTCAAATAACAGTACTTTAAGCTTGAACTAACCTATGAGGCAAGATAGTCTCCACTACTCCTTACGTGGTTTTTCCCTGTCATGAACAGGTCGAAAACTTGCTACTGTTTTATGATCCGAATCCTTATCGACGATTCTGTTTGAATGATGCCTTGAACCCAATAAACTATGGTAACCGAAGTGAAACAACATAAGACAGTGACCAAATTTTGAAACCATAAGGTTGTGATATATCACGAACTGGATTTTGGATTCTTTCAGTCAACGACTATTTCTTCGACCTTTTCGAAGGTCTGTCATAAACCTGTGTCTGCCCACATTTTTGATCTCCAAAAATATGAAATCAAAAGCAGCTATGTAAGCGCACAAATGTTATACTCCTTTGGTGGTTCTTGTATTTGCACTGCTTATGTGCTATTATAGCTTCTTTTCGCTAAATTTTACGGATGGGTACAAATCGAGTGTTATAAGTAGAATCAACAGCGTGAAATTAGCTAAACAAACTTATTTATCTGAAACTAACTATCTAAAACTGAAGTATATGAAGATAAAGATGGAGCGCAGTGGATCTGTGTCCTTTTCACAGTCTTCCGACAATCAAATTCAGAAATTGAGAGATGCCTTCCAATTCATAGACGAGGATGGCAATGGAAAGATCTCGAGGACAGATTTGGTCAAAATGTACGCTAACTTAGGGAAAAGTAATATGGATTCACAAGTTGAAGAGATGGTGGCGGCTGAGAAGAACGAGGAACTAACGTTCCCCGAGTTTTTGACCCGAATGGACGAAAGACTCGGAGGATTTCCTGATCAGCAGGAAATGTTAGATGCGCTGCGAGCATTTGACCGAAGTCCCAGTCATGATGAGCTTAATGTTGACGTTACAGAGTTGAAAGATTATTTGAAAGACGCAGGCTTTGAAAATATGGATGCATTAGACAGATTTTTAAAACAGTTCTCCTCGACTCACCTTTCCGGGGAGCGGATTTTCAAAGGCAGGAAGTTTCTAGAAACTATAGAGTGAATTTTTGAGACCGATTGGACTCGAGCGATCTCCCAAAGCGGAAATCTGTCAAAATATTGACTGTAGGCAATGGAGCTTAGATCGTTACCCCTTTCTTGTTGTAAAGATCACCACCATACCTATGCATTAGAAAACTCAAGAGGTAAAGCCTTCTCTGTGAACAGCAGTCATTCTTTTCTGGTATGACTCTCTACGTCAGTGCACCCCATTAACGACACAATATGGCACAAATTCAACGAGGAAAAAGTAAATGCGTCAATATTGACAACTTTGTGACAAAATATTGAAAAGTCTCTTGGAGAAAGGAAAGTAGCGTTAAAGAACCAATTTTGAAAGGCACTTGTTGCCCTTTGATTTTATGGCGTATTAGGTCCGTCAGCACAAGAGCGCGTCGGATAGATGACTCTTTCGATGGTAAAAGTAATGTACCCTTTGTTAATATTGGAATCAATCACTACGCGCTGGGACCTCAAAATATGACTCTACCTATAGCAGGTGTCAGTATATCCTGTCACCGCAGCCATCAGAGCAAAATTGGTACCCTACTTATTTTAATTTCAACAGAATAGTTCCAACAATGTTACGAGCACGAGCAGCCAAGACCTGATCTTCAAGAAATCTTTTTATTTTCAAACATCGGGCAGTTGTCAACATCATATATAAGAAGACTGAAGTTTTGTCGTAAATCCATTTAAGCTGCGTGATGGTTGTCTGGCGCTCGCCAGCGGCCGATTTTTTTTTTTTTTGCTAACTTAACAATGCTAGCAAGTATATTGTCGTTTAGTAATAGTTTTTTTATTGGAAGCTTTTGGGCCTGTAAGTCCAAATGGTAGCGGGTGATTTTACAGTCGCTAGGATATTAGTACCTGCTAAAAATGTAGGTGCCCTTTCAACCGCCACAGAATCTAGTGACGCAAATAACAGGTAAAGCCAATTTCTATACATGATTTTCAATTTTTGTTGAATACTTTTTCTATTATTGTACATGGTGGCTCAATCATCGTTCTTCCACACATAATGACTGCCGTTGACACTTTTGATTACAGGTCGACGATCAGCTCTTCCACACTCCAGTCCTCAAAGGAGCCGTCGGGAAGATACCTTCTTATAACAAGCGGAATCTTCTTTTCGGCCAGCTCCTTCATGGCGATTCTCAGCGGATCAGTCTCACCTTCCAGATCTACGAATACTGGTGCATTCATGGAAATTTGCAAAGCTCTGGTACCTAAAATACGGGCCCTTTCATATTTCGTCATATAAGGAGTAGTGGTCCTATCATCTTTAGGGATGGCTTTTTCCCTCAGCGTCCTTTTACGGTTGCTCTCCTGTTGTTGTTGGAAATCCTCGGTTCCTACGCCGCCTGTAATGATTGTTTTCCCATTTTCATCCTTGGACTCAGCATCTTTAAACTCCTCTGGGGCCTCGTAGACCTCAGCATCTGAAAACTGCTCGTTTTCGAAGTCTTCGAAATGTTCTGGTCCATCGTTAAACCTATAATAATCATACACCACTTATGTTAATAAAAAGCACCAATCCGAAAGAAGTAGTTTCAAATTTCGTACTGAGAATATGAGCTACATTCTAAACAGTTCCAAACTTACGCTTCTTCGTAATCTGACATCCTAAGCGATTGATTGAATTCTTGTTAAGGCTTCTATCTGCGATGGATTGATGTACGTACTTAAATTTGATGTTGGAAAACTTTTCTTAAATAAGTGATCATGAATGGAGAATTGACTAAAGCACTTTTCAGCGAGTAGCAAATTACCTAGAAGGCGTGCCTCTAATGAGCAATGTGATGAGCAATAAGTGCAATTTGTTAAGGGAAGTACAGGCTTTTAAGTTGTGACAGTCTAAACC
Source organism: Lachancea sp. yHQL494 (assembly GCA_030562185.1). Taxonomy (NCBI): domain Eukaryota; kingdom Fungi; phylum Ascomycota; class Saccharomycetes; order Saccharomycetales; family Saccharomycetaceae; genus Lachancea; species Lachancea sp. yHQL494. The sequence continues at coordinate 114,177 of JAJMGS010000007.1, read as the reverse complement.
GAGAGGTGCTGGCATATCGTCTCGTGTGAGTACGCGTAAAGTATTTTAACTCTCGGTAAGTCCAGATGTTTACCTTAAATGACCTCTACGAAACCCGAACGAAACTTGAAGCTATCTGAAAAAGAGTCCTTGCTTTAGTCTTCAGTAGATGCAGTTCCATTGAATATCAGCAAGCGGTGCAAACTCTTTGAAATTAATTGGTTTTTTTTGTTCTTTGTTGATTTACACGTCTTGAAATTCTAACCATGCCCACAGTACCGCAGGTACGTACTGGAGATGCTAAATGACATATCAAAGCAAAGTTGTTTTCCTGAGCATAACGCACATACAAACACATCTACAGCCAAGAGTGACGTGAATGTTTTGCTTTCCGTTCGCTCAACCTAAGACGTTTTTCCATTAGGAGATGCAATCACTCGCTACTCTACAGTCTTTTAATATTCTAGTTAGCAAATATAACTTGTTCGAATAATGTCAAGTCCCCTCATGGCTGAACCTATCGACAGATGAGATTCTTCCCAAAATTATCCAGCTAAGTGGTACTATAAAGAAATTAAAATTTCTTATTCCTAGTTCAAAACCTTCACTCCGCTCATAATGATATTGATATTTTCAAACCATCTTCGTTTCTCTGTATGCAAGAGGTGTGTCGGTCATGATCCCAACGTCGGATTTTTGTCTGCCAGAACTAGTGATTGAAAATTAACAGCTCTAGCTTGCATAACGAGTGATGATTTGGTCATTATGACAGAATAGGACAAAGTGACAATGTGAACAGCAAGATGCCACAACCCAAGACTTACAAATTGCTGGTCACTAGCAATTACTTATACATGACCAATGACTAGCTCATTGTACCTATGACCAGTGGCATTGGTTAAAGCTTGGATCGACCGATGCACTTATTTCACCATCTCCAGAAATTATATAGATATCATTCGGTTATTCCAAGTTTCGAGATTCTGCCCTTCATATCTACAAAACCCACTAAGAGATAAACATAGAATGCCACGGAATATCAACTATTAGCTTAGTTTATGTTGGAAGGTTGAAGTTAGCAGCTTAGTAATACAGGCTCCATGGATGTTCACTACCTAGTGAGAGTTCGATGAGGTTATTCGTAATGGCGTCAGTAGACATATTGTGGAAGTTAATTGATTTTTACTTTGTTATGAAACCAGACAAAAGATGATTCATGGTCTACAACTGTGAGAGTATGGAGATTATGATGACTTCAATGCTACTAACGTTAGTCCACTTAAGCACATTTTTCAACCAAGCTATTTCGGCATGGTCTAATAGCTATTTATCACGTGACTCGTCAAATGCATTTTTTTTTATTAGACTAAGCAGAGAGGATAGAAGTTCTTCTAACTTTTGTTAAGACGGTGTCTGATGGGTACTGATGATATTTCAAGCACTGGGAAGCTTCCGCTAAATTATGGAAGCTGTGGAATGACCCCCCATATGCGATTCCTTTCGGCTAAAAACCTGCGATATAATGACGGCACTGCAAATGGAAACATTAACAACGAGAAAGAAAGTTCTAACATAGATTTGGATTCGGAATCGGATATAAGTACTTCTTCCAGCTCTAGCAGGGCAAAGGCATGGTTGTGTGAATACGAAGACTGCAGTAAAGCATTTTCTCGCCCTTCCCAACTTACAGAGCACCAAGAAACCGTTCACAGGGGATTAAAACCCTTTAGTTGTCCCGAATGCCACCGGACCTTTGCCCGTAAATCACATCTAGAAAGACACATGTTTTGTCACACTAATGAGAAACCCTTTCACTGTTCCATATGCCAAAAAGGTGTAACCACTCAGCAACAATTACGCAGACATGAAATAACCCATACAAAATCGTTCATATGCCCGTACGAGAATTGTACTGAAACCTTCTACAAACATCCGCAACTACGTTCTCATGTACTTGCAGTGCATCTGCACAGGCTCAATTGCGAACATTGTGGTAAAAAATTCCAGCGACCTTACCGTCTCAAAGCTCATGTCGCGAAGCACCATAACCCCGAAGCAGTTTACAAATACCAGTGTACGCACAGCCCTTGCTTAGATATTTTCAAAACCTGGACGGCTTTACAGCAGCATGTTAAAGATCACCACCCGAAACTTTCGTGTTCAGTATGTAACAAGGCTTGCGTTGGAGAATCCGGTTTGGTCATGCATATGAAAGTACACGACACCGCCACTGCTATCAGAAACTGGAAGTGCGAGTACTGTTTGGATCTCTCTTTTGCAAAAAAGGCAGACTTGATGTCGCATACAATGAAGTATCACGAGGACTTTGTATCTACGCTACTGGACAGGCAAGAAGAAACAGATCGAAAGTTGCCACCTATTAAAACTCTAACATCCGAACCAAGTCGAACGAAACGATTAGATAGGAAGGCGGAGAGCCAAGTCCCCAATTCAGAGTTGGAATCTATTCATACTGAGGTTACACTGCGCAAATACTTTGGGACCGGTAAATCCGCGGTGTCTCTATTACTCAATTCTGCTGGCAGGAAGATCAAATGCTCATATCCAAAGTGTTATAGAACTTTCAAAAGCCAGGAAAGGTACGACATGCACATACAGAAGCACAAGATTCATGAACTGAAATTGAAAATCTTACAGGAAAGGCAACATACAGATGAGGTGAAGACTGAGAACTGCCAGGTTGAGCAGAATGGTCAGATTTAAAATGGTCCTGAGAGGCTATCCATGAGAGGTCTGTCATTATCTGAATTATATGTATTGAAGTACCTGCAACAAATTAGGAGTGGGAACCATTGGTAACATATATCATAAGATCGCGTCTGAAAGATTTTAATCAAAGAAAATACTAGTTCTCCTTAAAACTGATAACTAAAACTCTCTTCTTTATTTCGACAGATTCATGTCGCTCATGAAAAATAGCAATTCGTCATCTTCATCTGCATGATTTAATCCATCTTCTTTCTTAGGCCCGACATCTGTGCCACGGGACTCTGGAGAAGTTGCCACAATGGCTTTGTGCATTTTCGCATGCGCTGGTGTAGCCATAGTTGTAGGGACTGAAAAATTGGCGACAGCTTTAAAAGGAAGCTGGTTCTTGGTATACGAGCTTGAAACACTGCGCATTGACCCAGGGGACGTTGAGGGATTCCTGTTGTTAGAAACCTGATTGTTGTAAGTGGACCGACCTATCAACAGATCATCCTCCTCGTCTTCATCCTCAATGGCACTATCGCGTATGGAAGACTTATGCACGTCACTAATACTCTCATTGAGATTATAAATAACAGATCCTGGCCTATCGGCAGAGCCTCTTCTGCTGGAATAGCTGTCGACTACTTCTTTTCGGTATGAATTCGAGCGACTCTGTGAGAGCCTCATTGGAATAGAAGAATATTGAATGGAGGGCGAAAATGACGAATTGGGAGAATGTGAATTTGATCTTGATCTATTTCTTTGTCGACCAACCTGTGGCCGTTCCATTGACATCGACATTGAAAGATCGGTACTTAAGTTATTATTGGTATTTCTCATCCCTTGAAATTTTAGTAGTGAACTTGTCATATCAGGTTTTGTTGTCTTCTCGCTATTTTTGGATTTAAGTTCTTTTCTGTCGTCCAAGAGTTTCATAAATTCCAACAGGTCTCCAGAAGATGATTCGTTCAACCTAACAGGTTTTTGAGCTCTTTCTATGCTATCAGACCTCCTTACACTAGAGTGTCGACGTAAACGACCAAAAGATGATGAGTACTTTGAGAGACTCCCACTTCCTATGCTTGATGGTTCTAAATGCGATTCATGTAGAGGATTCGTCGCTGTTGTGATTGATCCATTACTAGATCTCTGCGCTCGTAAAGCAGCTACCGCTGAGGTACCGGAAGGATTTCGGCTTATATTACTTGCCTGGATGACTTGAGGGATCGAGCCACTACCAACTGACCCCACCTTAAAGGGTTGGAACTGACGCGCGGGTTGCACCATTCTCTTTTGTGGTGACTGTTCCGCTAAAAGATTAGGACTGATATTAGTATTGGGTGAGACGGACATTGAGAGCTGGCTGTTCATTGAAATCCTCCTTAGGGAGGTGTTTGTGGCTGCGGGTACAGCTGAGTGCGTTGGACGGGATTCAGATGCGGGGTTTCCAAACTGATTGGCGTAATATTCTTCATTGTCATTGACTTGAAAGTCTGCATCGCGCCTATATGACACAGAGATTCTTAAGCTTCCGTATTTGGTAAAAATTGGTGTAATCTTTCGTTGCTCTAAATGCGCCGGTAGGTTTGTTTCGTTGATAACATTGGAATAAGTTGTAATAAGAGGCTTACTAAGCCCGATTCTGCCTTTTGAAACAATGGGCTTCGTACCATCCAGAATTCGAGTGCCAACTTGGACAGGGGACGGCATGCCTGAAGTGGTAACAGGCTTTGAAAGTCGAATGTGCAAATCACCTGCAGGGAGTAGACCTACTAAAGTATACAGGTACCGAAATAGCAAAACCAGTTGCCGGTATATCTCCTGGATATCCGTATACGATTCGGAATTTGATCCTACTCCGCTCTTCGGCCCTTTGGATCCAGTAGCAGAGTCTATATCGCCCTTGTACTTGATGCTCGCTTCTTCTCCATTTTCAAATTGTATTAGCCATCGCTCGAGCATAATTTCTGACTTTTTTGTGCCTTTGCACACATTCCAAGGGTTCCCATCCTGATCTTTCAAAGTTATGGATTGGGACGGACTCAAATGCGTCAAATCCAGATATGTCTCTATCACCAAGGGTGGCACTGGCCTCGAACCATCAAAAGATGTCCACGGCCCCATCTCTCGTTCGAGACATCGGTTTCCTAGTGTTTCAATGTTGAACCAATTATTTGTGTTTGTGGCATCTTCCGAACCAGGACCGCCCCTATAGTGCTTTGATTGGCAAATTAGCAGTGATGCCTTCAGAAAGAAGTTGTTCACCAAATCCCAGAGTTGTCCATCCATGCTTGAAGTAATCTACTCTTTAAGGATCCACGAGTTCATTGAATTCTACGAAACAGGGGAACCGAAACAACGTGCCAATTCCTTTGACTTCCCAGTTCAGTATTCTTAAATAGGCTTCACAAAGTCGGTGAAAAGTCGAAGCGGTCTGCAAATTAGCTTCCCGGCCGTTATGTTGGGTTTGTCCTAAAAAAGTTGCCTTCAGGTAGAGAGGTTTTAGTCTCAGTGACTGATCTCTATTAACAATGGCATTGGTTTTCGTGTATAATTATATTATTAATTTCGTACAAATGTAGATAGGATGAAGTCAAATGGAAAAAACACTTGCACAATGGGTAGATCTGTAGCTCCTTTACGTGTCTGTTACGGTTCAGCCGTTTTGCTTTGTATCAATGCTTGCGACGAACATTCTTCACTTCTGCTTGCCATAAATCAAGAAAAAAGTCCAGAGAGCAACCTGCGCTCCAGGCCTGCGAAGGGCAACTATCTCCACAAAAATCACCATCTTTGTTGGTGAGTTCAGTGAGGCCGGCCCAAGGACTCTCGAAAATTGCACGCCTTTGACCATCGAGACGGTTGTACAGCTGTTGCAGCAGAAATGATGACGGATGGATCCCATCCTTCGTCTTGCAACGTGGATCAGCAATGAGGTGGAAGTAGAAATAGGCGCGCATAAAGTATCCATATAGCCAAACCCACTCCGGACCCTGATGGTAGTTACGCCCCTTGGATGTCGCGAAGTCTGCAGAGTCCTCTCCATTATTGTAGTAGGGACGGTAGTTATAGTCGCTAGGATCCAAAGTTCGCATCCCCACAGGACCACGTATTATCTCATCCGCATTAGTCAGAGCTTTCAGGGCTTTTTCGGCTGTGAAGAGCTCCGGAGAAACCGTCATCGCAATGGCGAAGTTGGGTCTCAATTGGTAATCTTCGTATGCCTTTCCAGACTTGTATAGATCTTTGTAAATACCGCGTCTGTTCACCAAGGTGGAGTCAACATCGTATTGGCAATCTTCTGATTGATCCAGAGGTACAAAGAATTTTAATTCGAAGTTCTTTAGCAATAGATTATCCCATTCGATTAGTTTTACCTTACTGCCGTCGTATTTCTCTACGTCTGTATGCCGGAAGAGCTTCTTCTTTTGTAGGTCGATCACAAATCTCAAGGCACTTTTCAACAAGCCATTGATTTCAACAGCAGCTCCGTCGCGTGGAGTTCCAGGGACTCCGCTTGATCCCGCTTTCATGCTTTCTCCCATTTTGTCCATCCATGTACCACAATTGGATTGTGATCCTCCGTGGATCAACCCTGTAGACCAGTCAACGTGTACCTCAACGTTAAACCCTTCGTCAGACATAACTCTATCCAGATTGGGACCGGCATTCGCCTCCCGATACTTGATTCCTTTAGCATGTCTAGCTAGTATCTCGTAAATCACCTCCTCGATTGTTGATTCGTAAGAAAATGCGCGCGGGTCGTTTTCTGAAATATAAGTGTCGTCCAATGGAAAGCGCCTCGACACCTTCTCTTTAAGAATTTCTTCTCCTTCTGGGACAATTTCCACGTAGTCCTGGATAGACTGCAAGAAAAACCAGGCTGCGTCTCGGGCATTATAGCGGGGATTGCGTCCAGCATCCAACAGATTGGGAATCATTCCATGTTTGAGTGTTTTTGCAAAAGCCAGTATATGTTGCTTTGCATCATCGTATCGACCAGTGCTTAGCAACAGGCCTCTTAATGATATAAAGACGTCTCTACCCCAACACCTCATGTAATTCGAGGAAAAGTGTGGAAGACCGGCCGCCATACAAGGAACGCTATTGTCTGGAGTCAATGACGTTGAACGCATCTTAGAAACCATTTGAATAGATGACAAAGCTAAACTTTGCACAAATCTTGTTGATTGTCCAACGTTTTCTGCCATTAGTTTTAACGCCCTGAATCGACAGGACTGATAGGCTGTACCAATCACAAGAGCGAAGTAAGTTGGAACTAGAAATGAAGGAAGCGTTTTAACCCTATCAAAACGTGATGCCAGCCACTCTTGTATTTCAGAAATACCCTCTTTATCCTTATAATGATCAAGTCTTCGAACGACGTAGTCTAAAGCCCACTGACCGCTGCGTAAATGATTGCTCAAAGGATGGGCTAAATCATTCGAAAATACTACGTTTCGCAGGACAGAAACCCATCCCTGTAGTCCACAGTACGTGAGAGTACCATAGTCCGGAATGTTATAAGATCCGACGGCACCAACGCTAACATCTCGCTCTTCGGCATCGCAACGGTATAATAATGAATTTAATGAGTACAGATTCAGTTTTTCTGAGGCCTTCAAAGCTCCAGATCTCAAGAACCTGAGTAATGTATCATCTATACCATTTTGCTGCGTTTTGAAGACAGCAATAGAACCAGGAGGAAACTGTCCGGTTATTTCAATAATTGATTCCTTTGCTCCATCATTATAGCTCACATTGAATCCCATTAGTTTTTCTAGCTTTGTGGGTATACCTTTAATCTTCTTGTTGTCCTTGATCACATCACCAGTTTTGATTAATGAATAAGCGAAAGCCAATTCGCATCGGGATCCACTGAGTATTACTTTTGGGAATTTCTGATCGTTGAGGTTATCTCTGAACCTCGTACGTGCTACTAAGAACCATCCTGTCCCCGTTTTTGCGTTATTCCTCTGAAAAGTAATATACTGGCCGTCTTGGTGGACATGCATTTCAGAATCTTCTATTTCAGCGCTTCCATTCGCAATTTCATCTCTTATGCTATTTAGAAGTGCCTTCACCTCGGAAATGCCATCTTTATCTTGGACATCGTAAGTTCTCGACTCTCCCACCACATCCAACAAATATGGAAAGCATTCATCGTAACCGTAAACTGACCCCACAGCTGTAGAGCAGAGGCTTACCAACGCAGCATTAGGTAGGGTGTCCTCTAGGGTTCTTTTCTGAAAAGGAGTCTCGTTATCGTGGGTACAGTCCATAAACAAAGCATGAGGAGGGGTTGCTGTCAGAATTTTAGGGATATTGACCTCAAGGTGACTTGCAGCTTTTGAATCACTCGAATCAAGACCGTTAGCATCTGAAGGGTACGCAAAGTCATCCAAGGGTATAAACTTGTACGAACCGATAGGCCTACCTCCATGCCTGTGAACTAACCTCGAAAGCTCTTCCTCTGACCATGCCTGCATGGCCTCTCTCACCAATGAGGAGATTCCCAGTCTTTCGACAAACAAACAGTCCATTTCCTCGGAGCCCGAGAAAAGCTCAGCAACAACATATAAGTTTCGATTGTATTTCCGTGCCAGATCTAAATAAAATTCAGCGACGTTAAGTGGCGTAGAATGGCAGTTGTCGATCCTAAAGCCATCAAATATTTTGGCACTAATTTCGACATACTTCGACATTCTTTCCCACAAGTAAGGGGAATCCATGGGACGAGATCCATACCTTAGTTTGACACAATCACCCCACACAATTACTTCACGTCTCAAATAGGCTTTGGATTGGTGAGATGCAAAGTCAATTAAGGGATCACCGTTCCAAATCCATCCGTTATTGGCAAGGGCGTATTCTTCGCCATCGACTCCAGTGAAACGAGTAAAGTAAGATTCAGTAAGCGGGGAGTCAGGTGTAATGGTGCCCATTTTGGGGCCATGTTCATCGATCCGCATGTACTTGATACGATTGAACAACTGCTCAAGTATATCGTCCACATCATCATCATATTCTCGATACAACGGTAGATTCAATTCGTCGATAATTCTGCTAGCATATTCGAGGATTTGCTCGTTCAATTCCTGTCCGTAGAGAGTCTTTAGTATGGCAATAAACTTGGTACTGTCCACTTTGTTGGAACACCTCTCTCCAAGCTGACCAAATTCATTCAATGTAGCATGTTCCCTAATAAAGACTGCCAACTCAACTAGGTCATTTTTAATATTATCAGGAATCTGTACAGTTTCATGAGACATGCGTCCCCAACCAGATTCAATTGTTTTTAACGTCGAAGTAGAATCTACGACGTAAAATTCCCATAGTTTCAAGGAAGCTAACACATGAGCTTTAATACCATCCATGATTGCGAAGAGGTCTTTGGTCGTTTTCAGATCCACGGGAAGCCCAAGTTTCGGTAGATCATTGCTGAAATTAAGGAGAGACGCGTCTAATTCGATAGCGCTAATCAAATGAGGAGCTGTTTTGTGGTTATAACCAGAATCTGGATGATCTACGAGCCAGGGAGAGTTGTTGGCGGTGTGATTGAGTACCAAGTCAGTCAGTGTAAGGACTTTATGGTCTTCATGTAGTATCTGCACCATTTTGTGTACGTCTTTGAGGTTGTTGGGAAAATATTCCGGGTCAAACTCAAGTTGATCATAAATTGAATAAGGCGAATTGGAAACGCCTCTTTTTTGTAAGGGCGTGAAGTGTATCATGTTGTATCCTTTGGAAGAAATCTTTTCAAAAACTGGTTCCCAATTCGACCCCATCCATTTAGAAATAACGGATTGCATGGCAACCGAATTCAACGGTACATATTTACCAGACAGGTAGAGGTTGGGAGGAGAAACGAAATAAAAACGGCGAGTTGTTTCGAGCTCGTTTTGCTCATTCTTGAATGAGAAATAGAAACAAAACGCCCCAGGTGAGAAAACTTCGATTTCGACATGGGAGTCCTGGTGAAAGCTTGCGCTGATTTTCTTCTTCGTGAACTGATCGCGCACAAACTCATCCTTACTCTTGGTAGGACAGTTTGTCCAGACGAGACCGTCACGAGCGAGAGGAGACCCTCCTGCAATGACTAGTTTGATTGTGAATAGTAGCTGAGAGCCATCATACCTTTCGGGGAGAGGCAATGCTGGCAGCGTTAAAACTCCTTGACCATACGAGCAGCTCACAACTGGTTCCCCCGCGTCTGAGACCCGCAGTAAAAGCTCACGGCGATTCATGCGTAAGAATCGAGTAAAGTTTCTATCCGCTTACTTCGTATTAAGGAATGAATTAGCCTATTTCGCTCAAAAACTACAACTTCCAGAAAACTGCCGAACTCTTCTTAGTACTTTAAAAGATTGGCCTTTATCACTCTCAAAACCAATACGGTCTGTAGTGTCCCAGATAAAGTACCTCTCAAGATCACGAAGATTCCTGAAGTATCGAAAAGTATATTAAGGTAAAAAGGTCCAAATTTACGCTAGTTTCCGATTCCAAACTTCACCACAGAGCTCAATTGTCAACGACAAGGTCCCTATTCGTTCAAATGCTGCGACGTATGGTTCCTCTTCGAAAGTATAGCGTAAGTTGTTCGCAAAGTACTGGTTGTCATTTGAGTTCTTTCGATTTTCCCTCGTCTTTATATAGTCTCAACATAGTTGACTTGTTTGCTCCCTTATTATGCACTTTTGTACTAAAAGGGAGATTGCGGGAGAAGCGGCAGTAAATTAAACCTTCTTGGACACCCTTGTGTGCCACGTTCGGAGTGATATCTAAGAAATAACAGGCTGTGAAGACTATCACTGGACGTGCGCATGTAACGAAATAATCCGAGAAGACAGCTGGAACATCTTGTTACCGAGAGCTTTTATAATTAGAGAGGATCGCTATCGCTTTTAAAGCTTTATTTCTGATTTCACTCCCTACCCTTAGGTGTAAGAATAACCGCCGTTCCATGTATCTTTAGTACTAATCTTGTTGCCAGGAAGCTTCAAGAGATGAGCACAGACATTCTTTGAAAAACCAGCGAAATTCAAGCCAGTCAAGAATAATCCAAGAGAAAGCTCAGCAAGTTATATTCGAACGAGTGTTATGTGGCCCTGTATTATTACGTCACGGAGCAGTAATAAGTAGGGTGAAAGAGCAATTACGAGTATAGTGCAGTTATGAAAATAGGAATGGCTGCAACTTTTTACCGGCTTAGGTTGAATACCTCTGGACATACGAGCCCGGGCTTCATGCCCCTTGCATCAGTTTTTATGTACCTGTCGTTAGTCCGGAGTGTTGCTCAAAACATGGAAAAAATACGAAACTCATTCGGATCTCACAGATTGTGTTCACCAGGAATACCATCTCTTGAGTATCTATTTTCTAGCCTTACTGCAAACATCCTATAAGCGTTGCAAATTGCTGTGGTCTCGCTCTCAAGCAGATCGACTTGAGAAGATCCGGGAGCCTTTTGCTCGTGTTATCAACCATATAGAATTGTTATTGCGCATTCAATATCTGCATATTATTATACACTTGGCTCAGTGAAGCATAGAGAGCATCTTGAAAAAAGCGTATAGTGCAAGGATGATCCATACGAATAGGAACAATATCAAATTGTTGGCACCGAACTTGTAGACATACAGCTCTTGCAGTTGCTGTAGATACTGAACAATAACTTTACCAGATAGTTTCGATTCACCCTCTGTCCTAACACCGAAAGAAAATGGGACTTCGCCTATAGCCCTGGTCTTGGGCAAAGGCAATTTCACCAGTAGATCCAGGGCGATTTTAAAGCCTTCAGCATTGATCTCTTTGGCGTCTGTATCTAAGAGGTACTTCTTCTGCAGCCCGAAAAATCCGCTCATCGGATCCGAAGCAGTGGTTAAAGGTCTGGCCAACATGCGTGCACAAGAAGAAATTATGCGGCGGTATAAAGGCCAATCTTTGTCGATGCCCACGCCCGGCGCATACCTAGTACCCAAAACAAAAGCATGGTTTCTCAAGATGTCAAACAACTGAGGCACGCTTTCTGGAGGATGCTGTAGGTCTGCATCCATACAGATCAAGTATTGGCCTTGAGCATCACGGAAACCTTTCAACACGGCAGACGAAAGACCTCGCTCATCGGTTCTGACAATAATTTTGACATTGTAGCCTTGCTTTTGCAAAGCTTCGACCTCTTCGACAGAACCGTCTTTGGAGTTGTCGTCGACAAAAATCAGCTCCGTAGTCTTGGAGCCTTCATTTCCAAGAGCAGCAAAAAGCCTTGTGGTTAATGGTTTGATGTTGAGTCTTTCATGGTAGGCAGGAACAATGACAGAGTTTTCAATTGGCATTTTGCTTGTCTTTGTGATTGTTTTCGTGAACAGTTCAGTGCATAGGCAGAGAAGTTACATAATGTGTGTCAATGTTTCGTACAACGTGATATGGTATGAGAGAACGTTAGACATAAACAAAACTATGGAGGCCAGGTAGAAGTGAGCGCGTATATGAAGCGAACAGTGGGTTGACTTTATTCTGTGGTCATGAGAGATTAGACTATATTAGTTTGCGTGCTTTAATTCTCCATGATTTTTTGGATTTCTCTCCAATGTCACGAAAAGCTCACTCATTATGCCCAAAGCCCATCCACCATTGCGAAGTACACCTCTATAAATTCAAAAAGGAGAATATACATTGTTCATAGGCATCATTTGCCGAAACGCTTCCTTTTGGCAGAGGTGCTTGCATGACTTGAAAACGAGCTTATTGTTAGTCGTAACGATCAATACATAAATTTCAAAAATCGAAGAAAGTGGTTCATCACTTAACAGAATCAATTCATTCCTCGCGAATTTTTATCTCCACTTGTCTATTATTATTATACAGTTCTCCTCCTCGTACACACTATTTCAAGATGGTTGTGGTTCTGTCTTCACACCATCTGTCCCAGCTTTTTCTGGAGTTGCGTCAGGCTCACCCGACACTTCTGCAGTTTCCGAGCCAGTTGTCAAGTTATGTTCTTCACCACTCTTTTCCGGTATATCTTCACCGATCCATAATACGTTATTGCAGCGAATGAAAATATCGCCTATTTTTCCTTTTGACTGAGAATCAATGAACTCTTCAGCATCTGACAATTGCAAATTGAAGTAGTTATCCGTAGAAACCAATATGCCCTTGTACTGGGTCTTATTGAACTTTAGAGTCACAAGTATCCTGCTGTGAATAAGGTCTCGAAGAAAAGGCTTGGGATTTACGGGGGAAAGCTATGTAACAGGTTAGTAGTGAATTGCTAGGATAAAAGTAAACCAGTTACCAGCCTGTGCAGCACATACATTTGACATTAGGACGTTTATGTTAGGTATGTCTGTTACACAATTTCTACGTGCACTAAATGTGAATCTCATCACGTAGATTGATTAAATCATTAAACACGAATGCATATTCGTCCTGCGAAGCGTTTGTTCACATGACTACTGATAAACCAGTACCTCCTCCCAAGACCTTAAGGTGAAACGAGTGTAGTTCAGCATCACTAGAATGAAAGCTTAAGATTTCTTGTAAATGGCCAAGTCCTCTATAAATAGGAAATAAGTGATGGAATCTTAAGTCCGGTGCTTGAATGATACAAATTTACTATCGAAAATAACCGGAAAACTTGCTACGGGATATATCCTGATTGCGTAGACCCTACCTTTGTACTTTATTTAATGCGAATATCTGTATATTTTTATCCTAATTCCTGATCGCAATCGTTGATAGTCATGTTCCTGAAGCTATTGATAATACCTTCAGTTGACATAACAAGTTTTGTAAATAATAATATGAACCGTGACGGTATTTAATTCCCCACCTTAATTTTCTTATCCACAAGAGAAGTTTTACATGAAGGATGAACTTTCTTCATACTTATAAATTTGAGTGTCGATCCTTGTAACATGAAAACTTTACTGTTCACAGTTGGCGGTGACAAATATAACCATATTACATCTAACTGCTTGCCAGCTTTCTTTTTGTGCTTTTGTCAACACTACTTATACCTTGCTCAATATTAACTTCTACTTCTACCATTATTTCATTATGTATGTTTGCCCTATATAACTACCAGCCTCCAGGATGGCGCCAGTTTTGTGCATTTGAATAACCCAGTTGTTATTTTGGATATTATACCACTCTGTATCCGCTCATGCCACTATGTCCTTTCGTGAAGGTCCGCTTGTGGGCTTCTGCGCTGCAACACTGACCTACTATTTCATTGGATTTCTGAATCTCCATTTCTTATTGTAAGTTAGGTGAGCTTATTAATAGTGACATAAAGACATATTGCTGTATTTAGTTGACCATTACTTGTTTGTTAATAGGGTGATGTGAATCCCTCCGTGGTATTTCTGAATGTTAAGAGTAAAAACTTGACACTTGGAATAAACCGTTGGTATTTATACGACTCCTGGAATGATGGAATGAACGCGAGTGAGTGAGCTAGATCACAACCAATATAGTTAGTACTAATCAAAAATGTGTGCAGTGAGGCATTGGTCGTGTTCATTCCATCCTGGAACTCGCAGTCACTTTGTACCATTACGTCATAATACTCATATATCTTGCATTACGCGCGAACCACGTAGGATTCCGACATATTTGGCCCTTCCCAGTTCAAGATCTCTGAGTTCTACATTTAAAAGTTTAGGTCTATCGCAGAATATCGTCATATCCTAAAAGCAAGTTAGCATATGAAATAAATAGCAAATTAAAGAAACTGGCCCTTTCAACTAGATTGGCGTCAGCTTTAACTTTAAATTGGGTTTGCCCTTATCATACTCTATCCTCAGCATGGCCCAAACCAAGTCGATCAAGACTGTAGCTAAACCTAAAGCATATACTAGAGAAATAGCATAGAAGAAGTTACTATTTCCTGATCCCAGATCAACCCATAAGTGATAAAAAATGGGCGATAACACAGTGACATGGATAAATAGTAATGTGGATATCACCGGATATCTGAAGTACCCGTATAAGGGCCTGAAAAAAGGCATGAAACTAAGTAAAAACCCTCCATCGCCCAGGGTAGGATAGGATTTGGTAAGAGTGATCCAGCTGAGGCATAAAATGAATGCATAGAAAGGTTGGCTGTGGAACCGCAACGAAAACGGAACAATGCAGGATACAACAAAAAGGTTGAAAACGGCTTCGAAAAATGGTATGAACATCTCGAATAACTCGACGAAGAAATACCACCACAGACCTAAATTCGGGATGATTTTGCTGAATGTTATTATAACACCGTAAGTAGAGAACAAGTAGTTCCAACTTTCGTCATTAATCTTGTAGCTAGAAAGCAGAAGAGCGGCTAATATCACTGCGGTAGTAGATATGGTTTTCAATTTGTGTTTGTGTAATAAAGCCAAAAGCGGTATAACTAACAGAAGCGGATACAGTGAGAGATAAGCAGCTACTGCAATTGACGTGGCGGCGAAGAGCCAGTTGCCTTGCAAAGCGGCCAATAGGGCTGTGGAAATTGCAAGGTTACTGAAAACAATGGATGATTTTGACACTGAAGACAGTAGCACTAAGGGGTTAATCACGTACAGTGCACCAGGTACCCACGCGGGCAATGTAGGGTTGCGGAAACATTTGGCCATTGCAATAAGCTGGTATGCCACCAGGGAATCCGCACATGCGTACAACAATGACTCCGTGTTTTTGCCGTTAAACGCCGACATAATGGCAACGAACAGCGGTGCATGGTGCACAACCCCACCCGAGTATAACGGGAAGTCATTTCGAAGCAGGAAAATACCTTCTTGCAAGCTTCTATAAGATGTCACAGGTGTGGAAAATTCCACGGACATGTCCAACTGTTGCTGCAAGAGTGGAAAGATTGTCGAGATCCCAAATCTTGAGGCTAAGCAGGCAATGATAACCTGTAGTTCCCTCAAATTCATGCCTCGAACCGTACCTCTGGTGTTGGTAGCTAGGGTGTTAAACCCCAACCTAGTCTTTAAACAAAAGAACTATAAGCCTTCTCAACCATTAAACGACAGAAGGGGTCACATGATAGACCATATCATAGCGAAGCATTTAAAAGTATCAAGCTTGAACAATATGCTTGACTATGACGTTCTAGCAGAGCTGAACTCAGATCTCAGATGACATGGCACTACCACTACTTATACACCTTTGCATTGCTGAGGCACTACTTGATGGTTACGCTATAGGAACAATTTTTGGAAGTGCAGTCTTCCTAAACTTCGGTAACTTGGGCGGCAAAAGACTCCCATGGTCTCATCGCGATGACAGCAAAGTGTAGCGAGTGGTTCACGTTGTTTGGGGTTTAAGCTCTCAATGTCGTGAAAATCAGGCTGGGAGATTTACATTTGCTTTTGATGTTGGCACAGCTGTTGACCAACATTTTTAGCTATCTCACGACTACGGTAATCCTCAACCAGGAGAATCTGTAATCTAGGATAAATTAGTGTACCCTGATACCGCCAACTCATCTGCGAGTGGCTTTTGAATTGATCGTTATCAGACCAGTGCCGGCGACTACCAAATGACTCTTGAATTATAGAAGTACCAAGGGATACGCCAGGGATCGAGAACATAATTTCCAATCCTACTGTAATTACGGAGAGAATTATGTTGCCTATTTCGTAATTGTAATCATATAAGGATAACTAAATAAGTGTGGGTGTCTTAGACAGCGCTAAAAGGGTAACGAAATTCGCTTTAAGAGGGCATCGAAAGCCAATAGTACAAGTGGAAAGGAGAGGGAGGATGGTCGCAGGGGTACTACGACAAGCAAACGAAGGCTGATAGTAGGGTAGGAAGAAGAGCTCTCTAGGGTTCACGTGGCTCTACCGAACGGAACGTCATTGGATACTATGCTGTATGGTGCGAACCAATGGAATTGCAGATAAACTCTGGTACTCTGTTCCTACTGGGAAGTCCTTCAACCAAAGACTAAATAATATACGAAATTCAAGTACACCGTTACGACGACCCAAATTCCTTATACTACGTATCTTTTGAAACTCAAAATGGCTTCTGTCTGAGCACTCAAGTATAAAAGCTAGGCTTTCCCTCTCTTCTATTCTCGTATGTTGCGATGCATCTGAGGTTTTCTTCCACGGTGGCAAACCACCAGTTATGTTTAAAAATCTAACATACATAAAATTAAGACCTGATAAACACCGGGAGAAAAGGGCAACAATAGGCATTCCAGGACCATTGCAGCAGTTGAAACACTGCAAACCAACAGCTTCAAAAATATTCCAGTGGCATTGAGTCGAATTTTGGTCTAGAAATAGCGCTTTTTTTCTCGCTTTGTTCCTTATTTCAGTTTGTTTTTCTATTTCGTTGCATCGAGTCTCAACGCACTATCCAATTCTGTGATACATGGATTTCGAGGCTAACGAGGACATCAATGGCGTCCGTTTCTCGTGGAACGTGTTTCCCGCGAGCAGAACAGATGCCAACAAAAATGTGGTTCCGGTTGGATGTTTATACACGCCGCTAAAGGAAAAAGAGGACCTCGAGGTAATGTCGTATAATCCAGTGGTTTGCGGTGGTCCGCAGTGTAAAGCAGTACTAAACCCATACTGTGAGATTGACCTGCGCTCCAACGCTTGGACGTGCCCGATCTGTAACTCCAGGAATCATTTGCCAGCGCATTACGCTAACATGAGCCAAGAAAACATGCCTGCCGAGCTCAGCAATACAACCATCGAGTATATCACCAATAGGCCTGTACAAGTTCCCCCTATCTATTTCTTCGTGGTCGACATAACGGCGGAAGAGGAGAATCTACAGGCTTTGAAAGAGTCCATAATCGCTTCGCTTTCTTTGCTACCACCAAACGCTATGGTAGGTTTGATCACTTATGGAAATGTTGTACAGCTTCACGACCTATCCTGTGACACTATCGATAAATGCAACGTTTTCAGAGGTGACCGGGAGTACCAGCTACTGCAATTAGTTGAAATGCTCACTGGTGAAAAATCTGGTGCTGTGGGCGTCGCAGGAGGAACAGCAGGGGGTGCGGCAGGCATGGGAAACTTACAACTGAACAAGATCACACCATTTTCGCTAAACCGATTTTTTCTGCCCTTAGAACAAGTCGAATTCAAGTTGACCCAATTGTTAGAAAATCTATCTCCAGATCAATGGTCAGTTCCTGCCGGCCATAGACCACTTCGTGCCAGTGGCTCAGCTTTGAACATCGCGTCTCTGGTGCTCCAAGGATGTTACAAGAATGTGGCCTCAAGAATCATTCTCTTCGCTTCAGGGCCAGGCACTCTGGCTCCTGGTTTAGTCGTTTCCTCAGAGCTAAAGGATCCGCTAAGATCTCACCATGACATTGATTCCGACAATGCCAAACATTTCAAAAAGGCCACCAAGTTTTATAGCTTGTTAGCCGATCGAGTTGCCCAAAATGGCCACACAGTCGATATTTTCGCAGGTTGTTACGACCAAGTTGGTATGTCCGAAATGAAGCAATTGACAGACTCCACCGGTGGTGTTCTATTATTGACGGATGCTTTTTCTACCTCCATTTTCAAGCAGTCTTTCTTGAGATTGTTCTCAAGTGATGAAGAGGGTTATTTGACGATGGCTTTCAATGCGAATATGTCCGTAAAAACCAGCAGAGACTTGAAGGTGCAAGGTCTAATTGGCCATGCATCTCCTGTCAAAAAGGCTGATTCGATGAATGTCAGTGATTCTGAAATTGGCGTCGGTGGAACCTCGACTTGGAAAATGTCTTCCATCACTCCACACCATTCTTACGCGGTCTTCTTTGAGATTGCAAACAATGTGGCTGCATCTACCGGTGTCGGTGGTGATAGACCCAAACTGGCATACACTCAGTTTGTGACCAGTTATCAACACGCTTCAGGTACTAACCGTGTTAGAGTAACTACGGTGGCCAATCAGCTTTTACCATTTGGCTCGCCGGCAATAGCCGCTTCCTTTGACCAGGAAGCAGCTGCTGTTTTGATGGCAAGAATTGCGGTACACAAGGCTGAATCCGATGACGGTGCTGATGTCATAAGATGGATCGACAGGACCTTGATTAAATTATGCCAGAAGTACGCTGATTATAATAAGGATGATCCAAGATCTTTTAGACTGGCTCCTAATTTTTCGTTGTACCCTCAATTTACTTACTATTTGAGAAGGTCTCAATTCTTGAGTGTTTTCAATAATTCTCCAGACGAAACAGCATTCTACAGACATATTTTCACCAGAGAAGATACCACAAATTCCCTGATCATGATTCAGCCCACATTGACCGCATTTTTCATGGAAGAGGAACCCCAACCGGTGTTGTTAGATTCCGTTTCCGTGAAACCAAATACTATTCTACTTCTGGACACTTTCTTCTACATTCTGATCTATCACGGCGAACAGATCGCTCAATGGAGAAAAGCGGGGTATCAAGATGACCCTCAATATGCTGATTTCAAGTCACTCTTAGAAGAACCAAAGCTAGAAGCAGCGGAATTGTTGATTGACAGATTCCCACTGCCAAGATTTATTGATACTGAGGCAGGCGGTTCTCAGGCTAGATTTTTACTATCTAAACTGAACCCCTCGGATAGCTACCAAGATCAATCTGCAGGCGGCTCTACGATCGTATTGACTGATGATGTATCACTTCAAAATTTCATGGTCCACCTGCAGGAGGTAACGGTCAGTGGTCAGACGTGATTAGGGTGTAGTGAAGGGCATGTCGCCATTAGAGTTTTCTCAACAAATTCACCTGATCCCTTACCCCGCGTGATGGCATGTGTATCCCAGTGAGCATAGGTCTTGCAGGATATTCCTGTTGGTAAAGAAGGAACAACCGTGACTGTTTACTTTATAGACCATCAAGTAGGAAAAGTACATATTGACATTCAAAGTAAGCACTGCACAGGTTGAAAGAGTATCGCCCAGAGCTGCGAAGAGGACAAAACTAAATGCATTGCAGGTTCTCTGATGTGACGAAAAGAGAAATCCGCAGCTTACCGGTCTCATAGCTCAAAAATATGCATATCCAATGTTACACCGTCCAGCACAATGAAATTGTTCAATGGCGATTGCTTCTTGCCCAAAATGTTGATGGCATCCTGAGCGACCGCACCGCCAATGACAGCTGCTACAGGTGCAAATTCAAGGCCCGCTTGCTCTGCAAATTGTTCGATGTATGTTTGTTGCAAGTTTTCGGCTGGGAGACCCAGTTGAACGCACTTTTCAACCGCTTTTTCCTTTAAATTCTGAGCCGAGATTTCCATAGAAGTCTCTGGATAAGCGAAAAGGGAAAGAGTAAGTGGCACCACGTTTGAGAGCCGTTTGAGTTGCCTTTTGGTAAGTTTACCCTTGAGTGTTCCTTCTTCCAACATTTTCGAGAAAGGGGAGTAGATGTTTCTGGTTACAATTCTCTCGTAGGTCTTATTTTGTTCCTCATCAAAGCGGTCTTGAACCTCTATTACCTCACGGTTTTGCGAAATTTTACCCAAGGGTGTGGCAACAGAGCTTTTCAATTTTTCGTCAGTCGCATCGAACTGGATCAAATCTACGAAGATGTAGCCTGAAAGTCCATTGAGCCCTGCAACGAAAAGCGGCACGTTGAAATATCTGCTGTGGTTATTCAATTGTACGATATCTGTGCTGTTCAGGTCCGTGGCAACTATCAAGTCAAACTGTTGGAAATAAGAATCTGGCTTGACGCCGAAATTTTCTGTATCGAAATTGAGATTGACTCTCGGGTTCATATCGCGAATTCTGGGAGCTGCTGCAGTCAAACGCTTCGTACCAACCTCATTTTTCCCCACAAAAAATTGAGACTCTAGGTCCTGTGGGCTCACATCGTGTTCGTCTATCAAGCACAAGGAGCCTACACCACTCAGCACCAGGTTCTTAGTGATTTCGGTACCCAGCGCCCCCAGATGTATCACCAGCACGTTCGCACTGCGCATTCGAGCCTGCGCAGCCATCCCCCAGAGTCTGATCTGCCTGTCATATAAAGCTATTTCATCTAGTGATAATAGTACTCAGCGGTCAATAAAATTCCATTCAAGACTGTTTTTAAAGCGTTAAAAAGGGCTTTAGGTTAAATATATACGTACCTTCACTCAATGGTCCAGTTTCAGAGCTTTTCGGAGCCATTCTTATGTGATTTGTGCGCTATCTGTTGTCGAAACGACGAGTTCAATAACTGAAAATTCCAAATCATGTCATATAATTTCGGATTCATTATCCGCCTGTATACAGTAATAGGTAAAACATATCTTAAGACCGCGATGGACCTGTTCAAGATCCTGGACACTGTTCCACAGCCAGCTATTGTAGATGCTCGAACAATGGGCGTTTCAGGCGATGTTTCGGGCGATTACTGGCTTCCCGCGCCAATGTGTCTTTACCAGAAGGAACTGAGCGAACAGATTGTTTCACTCCATTACTCGGATATTCTGAAGTACTACGAAACAGAGGACTATAACTCAGACGTAGTGTTGCACTCAATGGAAACTATGTGTTTGAACAGCCAGTACGTTGCGACACACCCGTACCTGTTGATTGACCATTGTATGCCGAAGTCTCTGATAACCAAAGATATCCCCAACCACCTGGCGGAAACGAGTGGCAAATTCGCAGTGCTGAAAGACCTGATTAGCCTGATCCAAGATTACAAGACAGAAACGGCCATAGTGTGTCGATCCGGTAGGACCATGGATCTTCTCGAAGCACTGCTCCTCGGCAACAGGGTGAATATCAAGCGTTATTCGGGCCACGTCGTTAAGGTAAAACAGAAACCGCGGAAGCACTCATGTACATGTCATCTTTTCCCCTCTGAGGAGTCTCCAAATGGCACATTCGATTTCAATATCGACGCTACAATACATTTCGATCTTTTGCTATGTCTGGATCCCTCAGTTGACACATCTAAACCGCATGTTCAGCAAATATTAACCCAGAATAGACCTCTATGCGGGCCTGGACAAAAAGCACCGGTAATGCGACTTACCACGATCAACTCCATCGACCACTGTGAACTCTATCACAGCAAATTGCTGAAACCCGGCAGCAGAGAATACTTGGTAAGAGTTAGCGCTGCCGTAGTGGTACTCCGAGATATAATAGGAACCTTGCCACCAGACCTGAGGCCTATATATTCCCAAGGGCTCAAATATTTGCGCGAATGGCTTGAAGATCCTAGTATACCTTGGCCACTGCCAGATATTTACCCAATAAAGACATACACACCTATGGACGTCGAGAAATCTCTTTTAACAGAGGTGCGCTACCATCAAGTTGATGATGTGCTTGCCCATGCCCTGAAAAATGGTCGAAAGCGTGGCCGTAAGCCCAATTCATCTTTTTTTAGAGACTCTAAGATTCCTTCTTACTATGAGCTGAAGAGGCTCAAGAACGACTATTCTACAAACCCTCTTAGGCAAAATATGGCGCAACTCACTGGGATTACCAGCACAAAAAATGGCGGAGCAGCGAATTATCATCTCTCGGGTGGCCTGCTTACACACAAGCTCATACAGGCTATCGGTGAAGTGTACGACAGACTTGAAAGACAAAAGTTAGAGCTAGGTCACTTCCGGGCTACAGAGACTAATCAACTCAACCGCGGAAAAGTGATCAAACAAGAGTTTGATGACATCAAAGAAAAGGCACATATTTCAATGAAAGGTCACGCAGTAAACATACAAGAGTCTGCTAGGCTGACCAGCCAAGCAGAGGAAGTAACTTGTGAGATACAACGGGTCAAAAGGCAAATGGAAGAATTGTTTCAAGATACAAGGGGATGGGGCCCTGAGTACGTGACTCTAGTGGACCTGTTCTTCGACGTTACGAAGACTCAAGAGGAGATTGTAGAGCAAAAGCATCTTAATTCGTCCAAGCTAAGCGAATATAAGTATATGTCGGAAGAATTGCTAAGGGCACAAGAAGCAATAGGAAATTTTGAAAAGGAAGAAGAAGAAATCATGCGCGAAACTGATGAGCTGCAACGACAAGTTCAAGGCAAACTAGCGGAAGACGAGCTGCAGTCACAGAAATCGCAGGAAAGAATTCAAAAGTTAATGTCACAGATACGCGATGAGAAAGCTATTTTGGCAACTGTAGAAAAGCAAATACAGGCGGTTACTGATCAACTCAAGAAAACGCCATACTCCAGAGTTCGATCATCGAATTCGGTACAGCGTTCGAAACATAGACCTCAAACGATGCCCAAAACGTAGGATTTAAAGTTAACGAATTATTTTAAGTTAAGGATCACTATTTAATGACCATTTTTTAACCGATCTATCCCACCCACAGCTCAGTAAATGCGAACCTTCACTAGCTATGTCCACTGAGAGTATCTTGTCAGTATGTCCCTCTAATGTTGCTAGCTTTATCCATGAATCTGCAGCAAAAACTCCGATAGTTTTGTCGTAAGAGCTCGAGACCAGAAAATGTCCACTATTTTTTTCGAACTGAACATCAGAGACAATGCTGTTGTGGGCTAGGACGGAGAAGGGGTGGCCTACATTCCGCAGGTCCCAAACTTTGACCGTTCCATCACCACTACCAGTAGCTACGACGTGGCCATTCGGGGACCAGCTAACACCGTAAATGGGCCTTGCATGCCCTTCGAGAACCATGAGCGATTGTCCAGACCGTAGATCCCAGATCCGCGCTATGGAGTCAAGTCCCGCGCTGCAAAGCAGCGAACCATCGGCCTGGAAATCCAGACTATAAACCTCTTTAGAATGGCCTTCTTGTAACTGCAACTCTACTTGTGTTTCGACATCCCAAAGCCTCCAGGTCATATCAAAAGATGCACTAGCAACATACCTGTCACTAGGGTGATATTTTACATTTGTAACCCGACCTTCGTGGCCTTTGAAATATGCTCTTGCACTCAGCTGTGAGGATTGTGGTTCCCAAAGCTTCACCATGCTGTCTGCTCCGCCCGTGACCAAAAACCGCGAGGTGGAGTCCCAATGCAAACCGCCGATTTTACCTTCATGAGCAGTATCAATACTGTTCACAATATGGAGGGTATCTGGATCCAAGATTTGAATGTCGCCTTTCCAGCTCCCGGAGGCGACCAGCTTCTGGTCGGGATTATAGGCCACTTTCGAAACAGGCCTTGCAGATACAATTTGGGAGCCTACGAGCTCATACGTAGCTAGTCTGACATTGATGTCTCTCCTTTTTAAAATTGTATTCTGCAAATTCTGAGCACTAGCATTATTCTTTTCCAACTGAAGTCGCGTGCGAGCTTTGGAAAGTGAATCTCGGATTAGAAACCTTCTAGCTTGGACCAGAGCATCTGGTGCTGGTGTATAAAATTCTTCCTCATCCTCATGCTCTACCTCACTGCTGTTTTCCCCGGCACTAGACTCGTGTCCATCGTGCTCCAATCGAGACCTTAAACCAGGATCTTTGAACACCAACTCAGCTAATCTCTCTCTACGATCTCTGGAAGATTCAGATTCAAGCACGCGGGCAGTTCCAAATGCCTCTAGGACCTGCTGGACATTTTCATCGTCTGTAGGAATTAATTTCAATACTTCCTTCCGCTGGAACTCTAATCGCCTCAGTACTTCCCCTACAGGCGCACCCTCGTCTCCATTTGAGAATTCAGTGTCGACCCGTATCCTATCCAGTCCAAGGCGGCCATTTAGAGCGCTCATTGAGGTCTTAAGAGGTTCCCGTTTGTTTTGATTTCGTGCCCCATTTAATTTAGAACTTTGACATTTGAAATGGTCAATATAAGCAACGAAAACCCTCAAGCAATAGAAAATAATATGCTAAAACTCAACAAAGACAACCATGTTCGTTACATCGCATCACTAGATTCGAAACACGATAACTATGAATATTGGCTAACTGAGCATTTGCGTTTGAACGGGGTTTATTGGGGCCTTACAGCGCTGTGTGTGCTTGATGCCAAGGATACGTTTGACAGGACGAAAATTATCAACTTCGTGAGGAGTTGCTGGGACTCGAAAGCCGGTGGCTTTGCAGCGTTTCCAGGGCATGATGCACACGTCGTAACAACGCTCTCCGGGATTCAAATTCTGGCCATTTACGATGCTTTAGACATACTCTTGGAAAACCCTAATAACCTTAGTTTTAGTGATATGAAAAGCCAATGCGTAGCTTTTCTAAGGTGCAATCAACTTTCAGATGGGTCTTTCCAGGGTGATAGGTTTGGAGAAGTCGACACGAGATTTGTATACGCGGCTTTGAATGCTCTTTCGATTTTGGGCGAACTGACTCCAGATGTGGTAGATCCTGCAGTCGATTTCATCAAGTTATGCTACAATTTTGATGGGGGATTCGGACTGAGTCCAGGTGCTGAGAGTCATGCTGCAATGTCCTTGACCTGTATCGCCGCCCTAGCCGTCGTTGGTAAGTTGGATGCGCTTACGCCAGAACAGATGGAGGATATAGCATGGTGGCTCTGTGAGAGACAGGTTCCCGAAGGTGGGCTGAATGGGCGTCCTAGCAAACAGCCAGATGTTTGTTACAGCTGGTGGGTATTATCTTCCTTGGCTATTATAGGCAAACGTGATTGGATCGATTTCGACAAACTACGAGACTTCATACTGCAATCCCAAGACCCCAAAAAAGGCGGAATAAGTGACCGTCCCGATAATGAGGTCGACGTTTTCCACACCTGTTTTGGCGTAACAGGATTGAGTTTGATGGGGAAAGATGATTTAGTCGAAATTGATCCGGTTTACTGCATGCCCGTTTCGATCACTCGAACCTTCAAGAAATACCCATATTAGGAAAGGTAGAATTCGTGCATTTAATAATAGCATACTTTCACCCGAATTCTAAGCCTATCAGAAATATACCTCTTCCTGCACAATTTTCCTTGTAGATGGTCTGTATTCCATGTACCTCGCCGTTCGCTTTTCAATAAAAGTAGAAGTGTTCACGGCCTTACAACCATTATACGTCACTTCAAACTGCGATGCAGTAGTATCACTCAAAACCAATGTGCTAGGGATGGGGGACAAATGCAATGTGTGATCTAGGTCCCACACCACTGGCCTTACGAAAGTGGTAAATGGTGAAATGTGCCCCTGGTCCAATACAGTCTTGACCAATTTACGAGCTTCTTGGACACCAGCTGATAACTGGTCCTGCGACTTAACCAGCTGACCTATGCTTTCGTAACTATCATTAATTTCTTGCATCATAAAAGCTTGTGCAAGACCCGTACCATCCTCACCATCGTCTTCTTCGTCAACGGTTGCTGGAAATAGAATGTTGTGCCTTTTAAACCTCCCATTCAAATCATCCCTGACCAGCACCAGCTCCTGCGAGAGATATGCAATGCGAGTAGGATTTGATCCCCAAAATACCTTTTTGCAGATTCTGTTTACCCGTTGAACGAAAGTTGCAGGAATTGGTCTTTGTGGCCAAATTCCATTAGTTCCTAGACTCACCATCGAACTCCATGGATCGTTAGGTCCGGGTACGAACACGAAAGTCGTTTCATTAATCAACCCCTCAAAATTGGAAAGCAGAAGTGCCAGTGAATCAAAAGCATTTTTGTAAGCAGCAGTGGCACTGATATTCTTACTACTCATTACTGGGAAAAGCGGCGCTGAGGTGAAGGAGCCATTTAATACTATTGTTATTGGTGGATCAGTGTTCAATCTTGTAAAGACCTTGCGTAATGCCTCCAAGACGTGAAATTGATCTAGAAATATGTCACCACCAAGTATCACAATCCTATGATCCGTCAATTCCCTCTCAAGTAAATGGAGTCTAATTTTCAAGTCTTTATCCATTCTTGAGACATAGTTAGCACTTGACAATTGGTGTACCCCCAAAAAGTCCAAGTTGCCAACAGCCTCCATCGTAACATCTCTTCTCTCACCGGGAGGGTGAGCCACCGATGCAACAAAAAATTTGTGAGCAGCAGAGTAGTAAATTCCTTCCACTAGAACAATACATCCAGGAACGTAAAACGTACCTTCTGTCGGTACCGCTTGGCTCAAATCTAACTGTACCGAGCCAGAGGGGTCTTCGAGGGACCAAGTGCCCTTGGTATTCGATCTTAGTAGACCCAAAAGTAGGAAACTTTTACCATCCCTTCCTAACAGGTTTTTGATCTGCGTTAAATCCATGCTTTGTGAGCTCGAGATGCCTAATATGCCCCTTTGATTGGTCATCGATGACAGAGGGTTGAAAGCATCACCACCGCCTTGAAACATCTCATTTCGCATTATTCTGTCTTTCAATATGTGATATCGGGTGGAAAACAAAGCTACATTGGTACTCACTGAGGGCAAAATGGAGTTCTTAGTGTTTGCTGTCTTGAATCTGTATTGTTTGGTGATAGAATCGTAAATAAAGCATTGCTGGCTCTGGACGTCGAAAACTTTGTAATATTCCTGCCAATCAAGAAAGAGTTCTGAGTTGTCACTTCGTGATTCCTCATTATCGATTTCTATTTCCTGAGGGGTTTGAGTCTGGGTTCCAGAGTCTAATATCATTTCCTGTGGTTCGGTTTTAGTTGCTAAAAAATTGTCCAAAGTGTTAGGTTTGATAGTTCCAGAGCCCGAATATAAAACCGGCTTTTTAACATTTGTGGCTTTCTCGGCTGGGTTGGAACGTTCTTTCACCTCGCGAATGACTTCATCAACACCGTTTTTGTCGATGAAAAGTCCTCTTTCTTGTTGATCCCAAATGGCCCCAAATTGCTCCAAGAACTGGAATGTACCGCTCTCTTTTCTCCAGTTGATGCCAAACCTAGTGCCAATATACACTGCTAGGGCAGCTAGTCCATCAGACTTGATGTTGAGTCCGTATTTTTTTGACAATACTCGGTATGCCAAAGGTCTTAAAAGTCCAGGAGGAATCTTCACGGGTAAAGCTACTACAGGCTCCATACTTCTAGTATCTTTGAGATTGACGAAAATAAACGGACCACAGCTGCTGCGCTTCTTATTAAGACTTAGTGCTTTACACCGCTTGATGCTTGGCTTCAATGATTGTGATGATTTAGAGAGCTGGCGCGTAAATCGTGATAATTGTAATTATTTTAGAACAACGCGTCACATCCTTCAAAATAGTTAAAGCTAGTCCTGTCGTGTAATACCTAGAAGCCATTTCTCCATCAGAAAATACCTAAAAAAGCACATCTGAAGACTAGTATTTGGCTGTTGTGTCAACTATTACAAGGCTTCGATATAGTTATGTTGGAGTCGGCTCGAGAATACTTAAAAGTTTGGTTTGGTACCCAGGACCAACGCAAGAAGGAACACGGTTCACTAGATCGGTGGAGAAGGCGGCAATTCACCACTGAACGCAGACCTAATGTCGCACAAAGAGTTCGAAAATCAGCTGTACGAAGAAATCCGAAAAGTTTTCGGGACGATAGGAAAACGACGACATACGGACCCATAGGGATATGGAATGTGGTTAAAGGAGTATTTTCTCCCAAAGATCAGGATCTACAACAGATGCGGAATGCATACGCTGACTTTAAGCTCCAGTATCATCAGATGGATAATACTAGAACTAGGGCTCAAGTGCAACGAAGAATAGCAACCAGCGCAGCGTTGAAACGCAAAGTTTTGGAAAAGCACTACGATGACAAACTTCTGGAACAGCTTCGGCGTGGTAGAAGCTTAAAAGCCAAACAGGCAACCAGGTTTTCGAGGCTTCCTAATTACGAAACGGACCGTCTCATTATTTTACAACATAAGTACGATGCACTCGATGCTAGGGCAAGCTCGCTGGAACGAGACTTGAAGATTACACGCAAGAAACTCACTTTCGCGCGAGAAAAGAATGCGTTGCTTGAGAGTCTCCTTAACGATGCTAATATGGATCACGACTATGTCAAATCTCGAAGATGTATCACTAATTTCCAAAGAGACAATTTGAAACCCCCATATGATGCGCTCCCGCCTTCTCCAAAACGTGCATTGAGCCCGCTCGTTACATCCAGTCCTGTGCGACTTCCTAATTTCGACGAGGATGAGGACGAAGACGAGAATAAAAACGAAGACCCGATAAGATCGCACTTTTACGAAAAATATCCAAGGATCCCGGACGTAGAACTCATGAAAAAAGATCCTGAAAGCTCCCTTTCACCAATAAGGCTTGATCTGTCCAAATACTCGACATTCGGGGATCGTAGCGGCGGCTAAAACAGTGATTTCGGGTTGGGACCGATTTGATTAGATCTTGCGTTACCCGGAAACTCTAAATCCTCGAATTTGGATAAGGAGGAAACGATTAACTTAATACTGATTCATTGCTATTTCCCGAGCACACAAGCTCTTAAAGATACCGGCCAAAGTCTCACGGCTGTCGGTTGTTATCCAGATATATTGTGATACAAGGGCTGGGTACTATCATTGGACATCTTTTCATACTCCTTTTCCCTGATTTCCAATGAGCACCGGAGATTTTTTGACCAAGGGTATTGGGCTCATTCAAAAGGCAATTGATCTAGACACTGCTACACAGTACGAGGAGGCCTATACGGCATACTATAATGGTCTGGACTATTTGATGCTGGCGTTGAAATATGAAAAAAACTCGAAATCCAAAGATCTGATAAGAGCCAAGTTTACTGAATATTTGAATAGAGCAGAACAGCTGAAAGAGCATCTAGAATCCGAACAGGAGACCAACAAGGCAAAGAAAGAATCAACCGCAAAAAAGACTAGCGCAAACTCCAATAATGACGACGACACAGACGACAAGAAATTACGCGGTGCTTTGTCGGGTGCAATTCTGACGGAAAAGCCAAATGTCCGCTGGGAAGATATAGCTGGTCTGGAGGGTGCAAAATCAGCTCTCAAAGAAGCGGTCATTTTGCCCGTCAAATTCCCACATTTGTTCACCGGAAATCGCAAACCTACCTCGGGAATTTTATTATTCGGTCCCCCAGGTACAGGTAAATCGTATTTG
This sequence comes from Lachancea sp. yHQL494, assembly GCA_030562185.1. NCBI lineage: Eukaryota > Fungi > Ascomycota > Saccharomycetes > Saccharomycetales > Saccharomycetaceae > Lachancea > Lachancea sp. yHQL494. The sequence goes on along the minus strand of JAJMGS010000007.1, from coordinate 84,573 downwards.
GCTAAAGCTGTAGCCACCGAGGCCAATTCTACTTTTTTCAGCATAAGCTCAAGTGACCTTGTATCCAAATGGATGGGAGAGTCCGAAAGATTGGTTAAACAACTTTTTGCCATGGCAAGAGAGAACAAGCCTTCCATTATTTTTATCGATGAAGTGGACGCTTTGACTGGTCAAAGAGGTGAAGGCGAAAGTGAAGCCAGTAGAAGAATCAAGACTGAACTCTTGGTACAAATGAATGGCGTAGGAAACGATTCCCAGGGCGTCCTTGTCCTCGGGGCCACAAATATTCCTTGGCAATTGGACAGTGCTATTAGAAGGAGATTTGAAAAGCGGATCTACATCTCGCTTCCTGACCTTACTGGTAGAACCCGTATGTTTGAGCTGAACATTGGGGACACTCCATGTTCACTTACAAAGGAAGATTATAGAACTTTAGGTCAGTTAACTGAAGGATATTCTGGAAGTGATATTGCTGTGGTGGTTAAAGACGCCCTTATGCAGCCCATTCGGAAAATTCAAAATGCAACGCATTTCAAAAACGTATCAGAGGATACTGAACATCGCATGCTCACTCCATGTTCACCGGGTGATGATGGTGCGGTTGAATTGAGCTGGACGGAAATAGGAGCCGACGAATTACAAGAGCCAGAACTTAACATAAAAGATTTTCTGAAAGCCGTCAAAACCACCAGACCTACGGTTAATGATGAAGACCTCAAGAAACAAGAAGAATTCACCAACGATTTTGGACAAGAGGGTTTGTAATTAAATTAGTGTACGAACTAACGAGAATGTAATAAAAGTAATTGGCGTAAGTATACAAACTACTTGTTTTGAGGTTCATTATTCCATTCGTAATCAATATGCGACTCAATCGTAGAATTTGGTATTGTTTTCATTGTCAGAAACTTTGGCGTTTACAAGCTTGACTTTAACCACCGAAACATTTTCACCTCTAGTGTAAACGCGAGCATCTGGATTTGCTTTGAGGAGTTCTTGCTCATAGTAATTAAACTCGTCGCTTGAGGTATCCAAATGTTCCGCGTAGCCTCGGATTGTTGCACTCATTTGCGACAGCTCTGATTGATTGAGTTCTTGCAGCAAGTTTAGCAACTTGCTTGGGTGCTCATGTGTCGGAGTTTGCTCATCGTTTGGTTGAACAGGTTCCGAAGGAGTAGGGGTATTCGACATGCTGCTTTTACGCAACGATAATTTCTTAGCGGTTACCCAGTCATGAATCAAAACAGATACCTGCGGGTTTTGAAGAATGTTCTCATATTTTTCTGTGTTTCTTTGAGTGGCCATGATAATGTAATGACATTTGTCCGTACCCGATTGACTGGAGTTGACTGGTGCATACACCCTCTCTGGAGAGATGTATGTGTAATTCATTAAGGAAACTGATGGTATGCATTCGGGCTTCGAACAAGTTGCCAAATGCAAATACTTTGAGGTCTTCAAAAGGCTCAAAACGTGTTCAGGAAGACTATCAGGGCAGGACATTGCAAAACGGGTGGAATTAGAAACAACTAAAGGCGGTATGCTAACCTGGAAGGGAACTTTTCTAGTAGATCCTTTATTTCAGATAGGTGTAAGAGGAACGCACCCTTATAAGGTTGAAGGATGCAACTTGTCGTTTTATTGTACCTTGAAAATTTTAGTGACAAATCGCAAATCCGTGATTAAAACAAGGCGGTGGTTCGAAACACAGAGGAGGCATTTTAACTAAAGTCGCAAAAAACTGCAACTGGTAACGAACCTACATCGCACTAGTTGAGTACCTTACTCTTAAATGATAAAGGTTACCAGGTTGAAGTTAGGGCTTTCTTTTGGTAGCACCTACTGAAATAGACATTTAGTAACTTAACCATTTCGCAAGATAATGGCGACTATGAGCTCTTTTTTCATACTGCTGCTCGCTGCCATTCAGTACATCGTGAAGACCTTTACGACGCAAGGAATAATAACCACAGGCATCGACGAACAGGTTTTATTACCAAGATATAAAGCCTGCCCAAATATCAATGCACTAAAAAGTTGATTTCTACACTCCCTTCTTGAAACCCTTCACTATACTGGCCGCTCCCTTGCATTTATATTCATGTCTCCTGAGACTTCAGTTTCTCCTTCCTCAACTGTGCGATCACGTCCTTCCAGGCTTCTAAAATGTCACCGCACTGACCATGAAACTCCTTCAAGTTCTCATCGTTGGAGATAACTTTTAGTAGCTTATGCAATTTGCTCTGTCTAAGAGCGTCGAGGTCAAAAAATTGAGGGTTTGATACCATGTTTTCTGCAATTTTAGCCAACAACTTATGTGACTCCTTCAGTTCCTCAACGCCAGGAGGTGTCCCTCGTTGAACCAAGTTTGTTTGAAGCTTGCGACGCAGGAGCAGAGATATTTCAATTCTTTTGGCGTGATCTAGTCGAGGGAATTTTCGATCCGAAACGACCGACGTAGATGATGCGGGTATTGACCTGGAACGTGATGAACTTGACGCAGAGGCAACTTTCCTCGCTCTTGAAGATGAAGTTGTATGTTTGTTTTTGTTATCATTGCTGCTGGCCTCGGCGCTGACGTTCTTGGATACTGGTTGTTTGCCTTCAAACGGATCCTGACCGGCTTCGATTTTGGTAATCTTTTCTGTATTTACACCCCAGTCTTGCATGCGATTCTCTTCTTGCAAGCGTTGCAAGAGAAATTCGTGCAGTGAAGTGAAATTGCGAGCTTCTTCGTACGCTTCTATTAAGACGGGATCATCCGCGCTACCCCCAGCAGCACGACTCAAAAAGTCGTCGATGAGTCCTTTTGACAGTGGTTTCAGCCTACCGGGCTTATCCCAATAATATGTCTCGTCATTAAAGAAGCACACTGCCACACAGTCGGGTTTCTTTCTGCGATAAACGTCTTTTCTCAAAAACCGCTGTGGGAAGACAACAGCCGGCCATGGAGCAAAGGATCCGACTTTACACAGAACCAAGTCACCGGTAAGAAGATTTGAAGCCATTTGTCAGTCCTTAGAGCGTTGAAGGGATGGCTTACGTATGCAATTGGATGGGTTGTTTATGGTTCAGATCGACCGAAGTCTAATTCGAACTTTCAAGCATTTTCATCGAATACGTCCTATTTGATGATCACGTGTTGTAACTTTTAAAGTTAACTCGAGATTGTGAATAGCCCCAAAGTCCCGATGATTATACTTATATGTCCCTTCTCCATCAGGGTAGGAAATTGCCAGCATCTCTTTGGCAATTATGGCGAGCCTTTTGGCGTCAGTTCTTCATCATACTACTAATGAATGTGACGATTTGCTAAGTTCGCCCGTTCGTTGGAGCTGGCCTTCATCCTGTTCTCGATTCTTCAAACTGCTTTGAACATTGGTTGGTCCTGGTTTAATACTCAACCATAATAATCTTTCATGAAATGAGTCATCACCGAAATGCTTGCAGGTATTTTGATGATAGGAAAGTGGTATCGAATAGATCAAAAGATTCAGGAGGTATTGAGCTTATGTAAGCTACTTCTGTACCTCTCGTGTATGTCGGTTCTGTATCGTCTGGAATCCAACACCCAGGTCGCCCGATTTTGGTCAAGCTTAGAAATATACCAAACTTATATATATTGCTGCGGGTGGACTAGCCACCAAATTAACTCCAGCTCTCAAATACTATGTGACGAATGAAGTCAAAAATGTTTGACCCCACAGGGTCCTGACAATGCGTTTAAAGCTGCCGACCGATGTAAATAGAAGAGAAACTGCTGAAGCCCGAATTATGTGATTTATAGAGTACACCCAACAGAACGATCTAAAGTGTAGAAAAATATTAACACTCAAGTTGTCACTGCCAATGGCATCCTTAGCATGACATTTATCATCTATTAGGTCGTTGTGATAGAATATCTATCCTTCGACCGACATCTACAGCCGATATTTTGCTCTATACCCGAGATTTATCTTGCCATTTGAGAGACCACAGAGATACGTAGGTATCTGGTAATTCTTAATGACCTCATTGTTATCTGAAGTGTACCGAAGAACCGGCTTTATAGTAGATATACTTCGATTCTAGTTCTCTAGATTGATAGATAGTACCTTGAAGTGGTTGCATCCAGCAAGTACGACATACAAGATGGGCAATGTCGGAAAACGATTCTATACTGATCACTGTACTGTTAAGTCTTTGACATTTCGATACACTTTCTCTGCAGCCTCTTGGCGGTTGGCAACTCTTTTCGCCCTTAACAGTAAAAAAATGATAGTCATGAAGTTCTCACTAACAGTCCCATTTCGTTAGAGTGTTAACCTGACTGATAATATCTAACTTCATTCACAGAGCTTTCTTCGCTGCACTATCGCTCAACCCTAAACTATGTACCAAATGCCAACCGCTGTTTCTCTCATGCAAGAGAAATTTTTCACTTGCGCATCGAGGAGTCATCATCATATATGGATGACATGCTAAATTTCGCCGCTACCGCTGTTGACGCAGTAAAAGCGGTAGTGGCCAAAACCATACTTAAGGGCCAAGAAATTTGAGAATTGATAAGAACAGCAAGAGATACAAGCTCAAGATTTGAAAGATATAGACATTGTTCAACCAGCTGGTAATTCACTATTTTTTCACTGATCTTCGTGCATTATCCATTGAAACTTTTTCTCACCTCATCATCATCACTATAACGTTTATAGGACTATGTCAGACGATAGCGTCAGGAAAGTTGAAAATGACAGTAACGAGCCTGACGGCAATATCCATAAAATGAGTTCCTCCTCTACGCAGCGATCAGCTTCCGAGGAGTTCAAGGAGCCCACAGAAATTTTTGCTGGTAATCAGAGTATTGAAATGGCACAACAGAAACTTGCGGAAAAATTTGGTATCCACGACTCCCGCTTACAATGGAAAATCGACATCTGTGTAGTACCGGCGCTAGTCCTATTGTATTTCGCTGCATTTCTAGATCGCATCAACATCTCTAATGCTAAGCTCTACGGAATGGAGGACGATCTTGGGCTTCACGGAAATCAGTTCAATGTGGCTCTGACGGTTTTTTTCGTACCGTACGTTTTTTTTGAGCTCGTTGCCAACTACCTTGCCAAACTCTTCAAACCACACTGGTGCTTTTCCATCAGCATATTCATGTTCGGATGTGCCACGATTGGATGCGGGTTCGTGAAGAATTTCGGCGGGCTTGTCACCGCACGAATTTTCCTCGGAATCGCCGAATCCGCCACTTTCGGCCTCATCTTTTACATACTGTCTTCCTACTACACACCACGCCAAGCCCAGAGGAGATTCTCATTTTTCTTCAGTTCTACCACTTTGGCCGGCGCTGCTGGCGGTTCCATAGCGTACCAAATTTACCACGGTATACAAAACTCGCGACTCGCCATGTGGAGATGGATCTTCATCACCGAAGGTGCTGCTACCGTCTTCATTTCCTTTATCCTTTTTTTCATTACCCCGGATTTCCCCGAAACCGCCAGGTTTTTGAAACCTAACGAAAGAGACTACCTGAAGGAGAAACTGCGATTGCATTCCACGGTTGATTCTGGATTTGAAGTGCAATTCAGTTGGCGTGATTACCTTCCGCTTTTCAAAGACCCCATTTTTTATGCCAATGCACTATCGTACATGGGATTGGTGATTCCAAGTTATGGATACGCCTATTTTTCTACAACCATTATCAAACTCCTCGGTTACACTGCAGTAAATGCTCAACAACATTCCGTGTATCCTTGGCTCGCTGCCTTCGGCTATATCAACATCTCTGCCTTTTTCTCTGATCATTTCCAAAACCGGTGGTGCTTCATTTTGTCCTCAAGTTTAATAGCAATAGCAGGACTCGCGATGATTCTAGGATCTGACCAACCTCACGTTAAATATGGTGGCTGTTTCCTCTCCTCTTTAGGACTTTACAGTGCAATGCCAGGGCTCATTTGCTCTACCTCGCTGAACCTGGGCGGCCACTTGCGAAAATCATTCGGTACTGGATTTCAAATCGGCTTCGGGAACATTGGTGGTATTATTGCGACATTCTTATTCTTACAAAAAGATTCACCTCGCTATTTCCGTGGTCTTGGGACCTCTATTGGATTTGTTGGATTGTCCATTGCAGCTCAATTATTCATTGTACTACGCTTGAATCGTCTGAATAACAAAAAGAATGCGCCTCAGTATGTTGCCATGTTCGAAGAACTGCCTCATCGTGAGCGTGTACTCAAAGGCGATTTGGCTCCAGGATTCAGATATATGTTGTAATTTTTAATCAGTGGTATGCTGGTATTTTTTTAATTAGATATCTACCACACGAAGCATTCGTTGGTATACTGTATAGTAGCTCTCATATCCCCTTTGGTGGTTTCCTCTTGGGACCACGGGCCCTGCCTTTGTTAGGATGCAAAAGCTTATTATCGTTTGGCTCAGCTGATTCGGTTGCCCGTATCACTGACGCCGACGCTGGCCTCAACAACTTCTCGACTTTAGGATCACTCCTCTGTGCCATGAAGGGAATCTCACCGGGTAAATTGTCTTCTCGTTTTAGTGGCGGAGCGGCCTTGCTTGCACCTCGGTTTACCAGCTTTTTTGCAATAATCCGAGCCTCCAACTCTTCGCCTGTCTCACTACGAGAACGAACATAATTACCATCTTTAGTATTTTCGACATCATCTTTAGGAATCGCTTTCTTGGACAGGCCATTGCCAACCGAGTCATAGGTCTCTGTCATATTTTTTGACTTCATCACTTGTAGTTTCTTCATAGCTTCAGGCATAGAAACTTTGCGAGCGGGTTTAGGCGTCGTTCTGACCAGGTTAGACCTCTTGAAAACGGCTTCCGGTAGCGATGTCTTCATCTCAGGTTTCGGAGGTGGTTGGACCAACTTACCCCTCTTGTTAATGGCCTCCGGTACTGACACCTTCCTTTCCGGCTTTGGAGGTGGTTTGGTTAGCTTTTCTCTTTTTTCATTGGCCTCCTTTGTTGGCAGCTTTCTATCTGAGGTAGCGGCTACCGGTTTCAGAACTTCTTTGTCCCTGAAAACCAATTGTTCCACTTCTGGCGTAGATTTTCTCGTCTTGGGAATACGGAGCTTGAGGTCGAGTGCCGTTGGCTCGACGGGTTTGGCATGGTCCGCTATATGTTCTTTTTCTAATAAATTCAAACTAGAATTAGTCCTGTCACCGTACAAGTGGGCCTCAGGGGAATCGCCAGTGACAGGAAGTCGCTTACGTTGCGGCGGGAGGGGTTTCCGTTTAGCTTCTCCAGATGACTTGAGAGCTTCTTTTTTGAGAGCAGAAGTCATAAGAAACTGCGTAGTGTCATCCCGTTTCGCTGGCAAAGGCGTAGAAGGTTGGGATGTGGGCAGTGTTGTCACCGTTATTTTATTCTTCTGTACCGATTCCAAGTAGGATTTTGGTTTATGCACGGATGATTTATTAGCTGTCTTCGCGTCATTATCTGACTGTGAAGAAGTGACAGTGGCGACACTGTTCATTTGCATAGATTTGAGATCAGAGTGCACGTCGGGTGCCAAAGCAGCCCTCTTAATTGGAGCGGTCTTAGGAGGTGGACCTATCTCCAGTGTCTTTGGCCCCCCGAATGCTTGAGGCCTCGGAGGCTTGACAGGTGCATCTTTTGGAGGAGGGGTAGCTGAACTTTGTCGTCTCACTGGTAGCGGAGGTGGAAGCGTATTGTCATTATCATCATCGTCATTATTGTCATAGTGATTATCACTGGTGAATCTGTCGTAACTTTTCATTGCTCTGGGCCTTCCACGCGATGGTACCGATCTGTCATCCTCTCTTAGCGAAGGCTGATCGATCAAACCTTTCTTTATCCTCGTTAATAGCAGATAATCCTCTTCTGAGACTGTGTACTGCCGTGAAGAAGAGCGAGCATCAAATCTGGAGAATGACAAATCTGGAGAACCATTGTAGCTCCAAATTTCAGAGCGCTTCCCGCGACGTATCGGAGAATTTGTGTAGTGTGCGTTCCGCTTTGGCGAGAATGTTTTCTCGAAATTGTAGGCCGATTTGTATGCCATGTCAGAATGTCTCTGCAATTCTGAGCCGGTGGGTTTCATTCCAGACACCAAATACTCACCATTGAGAAGTTTTTGAGCCTCTGCAAGGTCTTCTGGTTGATATTTCAATTTCCTCTCTGCATCGTCCTTGCAATCAGCTCTGAAGTCATTTCTTTCCTGGTCCAGTTGCTCCACTCTAGTTAGGTAGATGGCCAATTCTGGGTCTCTTTCAGGTCGCCTTGGAGATTCCATCGATATGATTTCAGCCGGTTTTATTAATTGGGGAACTTTACTTGAATTCTACAGATATTCCTTTCAGCATTTCGATATCGAATTTCGGACGTATTGATATTCAAGCCTAAGATGTAAACAAAAGAGGAGAATGCAGGAAAATCGGGTTACAGCATTATAATATTTTCTATATAGAATGGTTTCATTATGTAGTTAAAACCAGAGATGTGTTTTGTATCAACGCAATTCGATGGAGGAGTTCTTCTGGCCTAGCCAAATTTGAGAACCGCAGAATACAAAAAATACCACATAGACTAGCACGGCAATGAAAATGGTGTGTGCGACACTGTAGGAAAGGTTAGTAGGGGTTGGTCAAACTTGAAGCCGAAAATAATTTTGGGCCATATTAAGTGCGGGACGTTTGGAAGTTATGACGTTCGACAAGGCACTAGATGCTCCACTTAATGTACAAAAGTGAATGCCAAGCGATCCGCACGGAACAAAAATACTCGAGATCGAAATTTGTCGATTAACATACGCTTTACCATCCTCTGGATCATTTATCGATCCAACAAACGATTCGTGACCAATATTGAACAAATGCGCAATCACCGACAAAATAACAATGCCGAACGCAGAAACTACAGTACAGAACCATGCTTTACCAGACTATGAGGAAAAGAGGCAAAATTTAAAATGTTAGTGAATAGTTCAGAAGATAGTTGAAGCTAAAAGTTGAGCAGGCAATAATAGCAAAAGTGAGCCTTCCACATAAGAATTCTCTGTTCCCTTATAGCTGTTTGAATAATAAGGGATCAACATACTGCTACCACCGGCTTCATATTGGAGATGTCTTGGTGAAGCAGCTTATAGTATCAAATACCTTTATAACGCCAGATGAATCTGCTCAATATAAAATGGGCTTTCTCAATGGAAATCGACGTCCCGTGGTATCTATAAGTAATTCAGGGTGACAAGTAGTCCACAAAATTGCATTCTAGGTCTCTTGGCCCAGTTGGTTAAGGCACCGTGCTAATAACGCGGGGATCAGCGGTTCGATCCCGCTAGAGACCAATTTTTTTATTTTTCGGGATATCTACCCGCAAAACGTCAAAAGACCAACAACGCAGATCGTTACAAATGAAAACTTCCAACGCTATTCATGAACTGGCAGACCCACGCTAGGCAATTCTCTAGTTCTATGGCTAGGGCTGGATGTGAGGGCTGTAGCCAAAAGCTCAATGCTGATAATAATTAAAAATTATGCCTTATTGTAACTAACGCGCTGCTTCATTAAACAGCCGCACTGCACTGCTTATTATACACACCTAATTCACTATACTAACAACGGGAAATGTACAATTCTACAGACGTGTTTATGATATTTTCTGAGTATATGATTGTTTTGGTTTGGAGAGACGCCTAAATTACTTACTCGTCGTCTTCCAAAGTTTGAGCGGCGATACGGTCCAAATCTCTTTGACCGTTCTCAGAGATTCTTCTGCCACCCTTTGGAGAGATTTCGACAATACCAATCTTTTCCAAGGCTTGCAAAACTCTTCTGTTGACGGAACCGGAAGCGTCAACGTGCTTGGAAGGCCTGGCGCCTCTGTTCTTGGCGTTACCGTAAAGCTTGTTCAATTTACCAACACCGACTTGCTTTCTCATGTAGATGTGTCTGGCGACGGAAGCGGCACGCATGTAGAACCAACCTTCGGCGTCTTGTGGAGGCATTTCGTTGCCAGAGGAGGTCTTGACAATGTCAACATAACCTGGAACCTCCAACTTACCTTGTCTTTGCAAGAAAGAAGCGTAAGCGGTGATGAACTCTTGGGCTGGAACGTCTCTGTAGAAAATTAAATGTTAGTATGGTGATGGGCGCTCATCTAGCTAGAGAGTGAGAGACACGACAGTACGACATTAAGCGACTTTCTTCTTTTCTCCCTGAAATGAAACTTCATCAAAAGCCGGGGAATGTGGAAATATCATTTTATGGGAACAGTTAGAGATTTAAACTGATTACATGGTTGGCACCACACGTACGTGCTTGGCCCTTCATTCTATAGTCTCACATCGCATAACGCTTTTACTTCGTCCAATTTTCTCGTACCTCGACAGCAATGTAGGTATAACTTTGAGGCCCATTTACCATGATGATTATTTCTTCCCAATATGAACATATTTCGGGTCCCCCATAACTTAACTCTTCGGAAGCCTCTCAACTCGCTCTTCAAAATAGCGTCAAAGGTACGTACCTAACGGAAACACCTGGCATCTTTAATCTATGGATCTCTGTAAATTCTCCCGGAACAACTTCTAAATGATAAATTTACCAAAAGTTCATTGTTAATACCCTAGGTGGTGTCAGCTAGTTTGGACATTGGGAAAGAATTGCCAGAGGATGCTGGATCGCTGGGCCAATGTGAGACGATCAGTCAGAGGGCTAGGCAGGACTCAGCGGTAGGATTGAGAGAGAGCTGGGCAGAGCTAGACGGAGGTCCTGTCCAAAGCTAGGAGGGAATCTAGTCAAGCTTAGGCAGGGCTCATGCGACCCCTTCTGCCTAGCTTCCTATTGGCCCTGCTGAGCTTTATTTGAAGACTATAATGATGATCTTTACTAACGCGAGAAGAAAGCTTTATAATAAGTTTAAAAAATATTTAAAAAATAAAAGATTTATGGGTTTTATATGAGCAGTCATATTGTAATCAAACTTTCATTCTGACCAGTTCGTTTTTACTTTCTAAACTGCAGTCATCGCTGTCCAGAGGTGGCTCCCAATGCTATTGTAAAGAGAGCTTTGAATAACACCTCATTTTTTAGTACCAACTAACGATATTACCTCATAGTACTTCGATCTGCTGGGATTTCGGCGCTGATATATCAATTGTTTTTGACACTACGCGCTTTTCTGGCCGAGACTTACTACGACGATGAAGTTCAATACAGGGCACTCGTAGAGACACAACGATAAGGACCAATAACTACAATCCAGGTGAGCGAGGTTCATGTGTTGTCTCTCACTTGCGTCAAAGACACTTTCATTTTAACCAGTACTATGCTGTGTAGCTACTTTTTAAAAAAATCCCTTGTTGACGCCATTGACGCCATTCTCAGCCATTTTAGAGGGAGCCAGGTTTATTCCAGTTCTGAATTTCTTATGCCTAACGTACATTAAATTGCCCAATTGTCTTATTACCAGTACATACTTACACAGCAAAGCTAGGCGAGACTACTTGGCAGCAACTAAAGATTTACAAGATAAAAGCGGGTTCATATCAGAACGAGAGCTTACACCTTGAAACCCTTAGATCTCCGTCTACCTCTAGCTCTTTCAAACTTGCGGCCGGTGGACATGATTCTTGGAGCCTTGTGTTTGTGAGGACCGGCACCGAAGTGTCTGACGGCTTCTCTAGCATTTCTTGGACCTCTGACGATCAAAGTGTTTTGACCCTTTGGAGCTCTGACGGCCAATTGGTCCAAAGTGATGCATTCACCACCAGCCTTCAAGATTCTGGCTCTGGCACCAGCGGTGAATCTTAAAGCAGCCACAGTGGTCTTTGGGAACTCGTAAATTCTCGTGTCATCGGTGACTGTACCAACTACAACGACGGTCTTGTTACCAGCACCGGTTTGACCCAAACCCTTGGCGATTCTGGAAACAGACACAGGAGGTCTGTTGATCTTGGACAAAAACAAAGATCTCAAGACAACCTTGTTAAATGGAGCATCAGTACGACCTAAAAGGGTAATGTTAGTAACACAGCTTCCAAAAAGAAAGACAGAGACGGCAGAAGGCGAGAAATATAAAAATAGGTCCTGCTCACTTGGTTTCCTTGCGCAAATACGCTAGAAAAATGAACCGCACGGAAGTAAATCCCCGACGCCAATTAGGCAAACGGGCGCGCCAGAGTCTAGCGCACGCCGAGGATTCCGCACTCGCAGAACGAGTCTCAAGCCATGAACAAACGAGCTCTTCAAGAAAAGCTCATTCGTTCATCCATCCAAGAAAGTACCCTGAGAGCAAATTCTCAAAGTACCATCAAAAACTGAATCCACTGCTGATAGTCCACGGTATGTTCTTTTGTGAGAGAGCCCATTCTCTTCCTCTTTCTTCAACTGTGTGGAAAAATCTATATCATCGTTTTCACATACGAGCCAAGAAGGTGTAAAGCTTGACCAACAACTTCAAGTAGACATTGTCAGACTTTGGGGCAGTTCTGTGACCAGATCTCTGGTGCTGTTTGGAGGTGTGATCGATACCCATATTGCTAGTTGATGCGGAAGATCGAGGGAAACAGAAGTAGCATAAGAGATGAGTTGAACCGATGTAAAGATTTCTACAGTAATGTTGAAGCGGCGAAATCTGATGAAATTCGAAGTTTGCGTGGGTATCCAGCAGCCGTTTCGGGTGCTTTGTTCCTTTTTGTTTTTAACTTTTTTAAAACATATTGAAAATATATTTTGATACCGTACCTCAACAGAGAGCAGTCACAACTCGGATATTAGGACCACGGGAGCTTACCTCGTAGTTACTGCATCGTAGACAAATCATCAGGACTAGAGCGAGAGCCTTATTCCTTGCAGACTGGAGTGCCTTAGGTACAAATACTGTCAAAGTGCTGCAAGATATAGCTATTTTGCTAATTGTAAGATGCGCATTAAATGCACGTAACGAAACTATTGGGCTCGAACAAGTCCTACCGTAACAGCGACAGCAGGTCTGCATATAGTTAAAGCATCATACTTTAACTACCTAAAGTACATGTCGGTATAAAATGGTTCAAGGGTTACGAGAAATGGGCAGTTGTGTAAATGTATGTCGTATGAAGATAGGCATCCTCAAATGATAGGTAACTTCAAAGGATGGTTTCAGGGTTGTTTCAGAAGACTGCACCTCAAATCAATATCTCATGTATAAGTAGAGCTAACTGAGCTAACTGAGCTAACTAGAATAGCTAAGCACTGACAACAAGAAGACAAGTGATACTTAGTTATATTTATATCTTATATATAATTGGATTCCGATTACGACAATGTACACTTAGGCGACACAGTAGTACGAAGTGATGTCAGTCATCTTTCGCAACGTCGACAGGACTCCCAATCGGTCGCATTCCTTGTTGTATTCGTAGCCTATAGAGACCGCCACAAGGTCCGTTTTATACGTTGCTTCGTCCAGATGTATCAGCGACATAGTTCCTAAGTTTGTGGTCAGAAGCCTCGCAAGTCAGAAACCGAAAGCTAATAAACACTGCCAACACCTTAAAGATTTAGAATAGACCACAGATACCTAAAACTTGCACATTTTCGTGCCAACACATAAAATTCTTGCTTCCAGGTAACAAGCAGATCCACCTAGCATCAGCACGCTGGTAAAGAGAATAAATCTATTATATTCTGCTATTGAACCCTTACCGATTATTGTACCGCATATAGGAATGATAGGCAGTGTCATAAAAGCGTCCAGAAGATAAGAGGTGGAGTACCGCTTACCAAAATCGCGAGTCCTGGAGATTTGCGCAACGCACACTGCTGTTAGCGACATGATGGAGCCCGAGGAAAACCCGTATAATGACACATAAGCCCATAGTGCACGCGTGTTTCCGCCAAACGGTAACAGTAGTGAAAGATTCAAGATTGCAGCCAAAAACGAAAACATAATCACCGTGTTAAACCTACCTGCGTATTTATCGGAAATATAGCCGGGAACGTAGCGACCCAAAATCTGCATCGCGTTTCCCACAGTAATCAATGTGAACGCCTCGCTTTCGGAGTTGCCTCTGGCCATAGCGTATGAGGCAATATAAGTACTGCTCGCCATAACGGAGTTTTCGGCCAGGGAGAATCCCAAAGTTGTGAGTAGATATTTGATATCCCGGAAGTACTTGGCATTGAATGACCCAAAAATGTAGAACTGAAGCATGTCGGATCGAGACTTAAATTTGGAAGACGCAGGCTTACACTTCGTATTCACACGGGCAAAAATGCAAGCAAAGCTTAAACATGCCAGACATACGAATGCCAAGATCCGAATAGCCCATGGGAAACCAACTTCTTTGTACAAATTCTTGAGCATAAGAGGGAAGACAATACCACCCAGAGAACCACCGATGGTGGCCAAGCTCGTAGCCATGGCTCGCTTGCGCGAAAACCAGGTAGCAATGCATCCAATTAACGGCGTAGTCAGAGCGCCCGTGGCGCACCCGGTTAAAACAGAAAATGCTAGAATGAACTGCCAAATTGTCTGGCAATTGGCAGTGACCATGAGTCCGCATACAAAAACTACCGTTCCCACGCAAAGAGGGATGAAACCGCCATTGCGGTCGAAGTATGCGCCCGTCAACACGCAGCTCGCACTCAAAAGGGTCAAGTAGGTAGAAAAAATCCAGGATACGCCAGACGACGAACTGGATGCCAGTTGGTGCTTGGCTATGTAACCCTCGAGCGCTCCGAGAGAGTTCATGACTCCCCAGGCGGGGAGAAGGCCCATAAATGAACCCAGCAATGCCATGTACGCTGGTAGTCCACCATCTGGGAAATTCGCCAAGTCCTCTTCCTCGGGAGTTTCGACAGCGGATTGTTGTCGAAACTGGAGTGTCTGTTCGTCGGTTGAACCTTGTGCGTATTGAGAGTGATAGCTGGAGCTGGAAGCCACCTGGGTGCTGAATCCATCACTAATCTTCCCGACCGAGATTTTCCAAGCCGATTTAGCGGATTGTTTGACCTGGAGTGGTGGGAACATCAATTGTGAAGAGTTTGGAGATCTAGGAAGAATTAAATAGCCAGTGATTATGAGCCAGAAGGCCTACTGTCGTCGTATGTAACACGAAAACAATAAGCATTGTAAGTCATTCACGGTATTCCAAAGAGCTGATCTGCTGCACGTGAGGATGTTACTCTTGAACAACGTGCTTTTATGCCTTAACCAGGATTAAGTAATGGTGGTTTGATCGCTTCAAACACCTTTTTGCACCTATGGGATATTTAAACTACCAGCATTAGGTCCACTTTCACGGTGAAACCGCTATGGTCATTCTGCGATCTCTGTTTGGTACCACTAAAGCTAAATGATTTTGAGTTGGAATCTCAACGATTCTATAATTCTTGAACGTGCCCCACTGTTTCAAAGCGCTGAAAAAAAAGGTAGTGGAGCAGCCTGTAATAGGGGTCCGGAATCTCTCACCTAAGTACTAATAGACGGCTCTTATGGTGTTACGCCGAGCCTTAAGAGTGTGTTACTATTAATGGGACTATTCAGAATATTCTTGTATCATCACTTCATACCATTCTGTCTTCGAGAGAAAGGATATGATAATTTAGTGGTTGGAATTCTGAAATAGAACAATATTTCAGGCTCCAGAGAAGATGTACACGTATACCGATTTTGGATCTTCTGAGGTTAGGACGAGAAATATTGAGGTGTTTTGAAGCCATTCTACGGCAGAGAAAATTAGTCTGTTGGCTTGAAATATTTCTTTGAAAAAGGTCTATTATTGCCTTCTCTAGTTGAAAACTTGGTTCATTGAATCGAAAGGAGAGAGCAACTCAGAATTTGCTACTATTTAGATTTTTCCATCTTACTTTCTGTTCTCCGGCACCACGCTTGATCGATACTTAATTCTTTTTTAATTATATGCTATCTGATATTGTATCCTTTGCCGTATTCAATTGGTATCACAATAGTTGACATCTCCTAGCGTACCGTGACAAAATTCCTAGTTACCTGACCCTTCTCAGTCGGTTGGAAAACTTGCATTCGTTCCTCTGCGTTTGGCTCTTAACTAATTTTCAGACTATAAAAACTGCATATTATGGCACGAGACTAACTACGGGCAATCGAGGAGCAGCTCAACCGCTCAACCCAAGTGCTTTATCCAACCAGTAAATACCAGACCAGTCAAAATTTCCAAGCTCGGATCACAAAGTTTAATTGTCAATTTCAAATGACATCACTTCCTGCTTTTTTGGTGCTCCTTACAAAGCCTTGAGCACATTTTCGGCAGTAGAAACGTTGACTCCCGTCTTGTCAGGCTCCTCGTAGGCGGCAACGACTTTACCATCTTGCACGACAATAGCGTAACGGTAGTTACGCTTGTTACCGAACACTTCTTCCGAGTCGAACAAAGTGTCACCAGATTTGGCAAACTCGCCACGGGTGTCAGCCACAACATGCACGTCGGCTGGAGTCTTCAAAGACTCACTCCAGGCCTTCGTCACAAATGCATCATTTACACACGTGACAAACACGTTTTCGACACCCTTTTGTTTCAGTTCGCTCAACTTTGCGATATAACCTGGGATATGGGTAGCTGTGCAAGCTGGAGAGAATGCCGCTGGAACCCCCACGATGATGTGTTTTCCCTTGCTAACCTCTTTTCCGAGGTCCACAGCGTTGCCTGGTGAATTTTCTTGGACACCGGCTAGTCCCGTTTTGATAACGTCACCAACTTGAAACATTTTTAATGGTTTATAGGTATGGAAAAGATGAGTAGAGATCCTTTGACTAATACGTTGACTTGAGCGTACAGCGTTTAGCATGAGAAATTCAGCTAAAGGCAACAACAGTTCAGATTGTAACAATGACTTTGAGGTCTTTCAAGCGCTCCTTTTATAGATTGACAGGGAAGTCATGAGACGAACTTGCTGTGTTAAAAGCGTTGATGAATCTAATTACGCCATGTGGCGGATAGCAAAAAAGATTGGGAAAGGCCTTGAAAGAAACTGAAGACCTCTTTAAACACGGCTCATATAACCGGATGAGGGAATTATATAAAACACTGACGAATCAACGTACTTCACTAAATTAATTAAGCCTTTCCTCCCTGTATGGAGTGAAGTGAATGTAAGGCTCCCAGTTAGAATATCAAGAGATGCGTATTGGTAGAATTCGAAGTCGCGACTGTCCACAACTTTGGATGTTTCTCTCACTTTAGACACTTACAGTTTCATGGATATTTAATGGTTTCGCAAGGGAAAATGATCTGAGCATTAGTGAACCCCTGCTTTTTTATCCTGATGCGATTGAGAAAAGCACAGTGAGCTAAATATGAATATTATAGTAGTTTAAACCAGTAAGCGTATATTTTCTTGTGAAGTTGGAGCAGATAGTTGCCAAATCGATGATTACTGGGTCCCTTACCTCATAATTGATGGACGGTGGCCTCGTATTATCGAGCTGTCCGTGATATTTCAAGATGCCAATGTATTATTTTTATACCGTCTAGACCTCTCAGTTAGGGTCCCACGCCCAACTCATCTGCTAACCTCTGCAACAAGGATTATTTTGTCCTAACAGCTTTTGAACGTTCACAGCGTAATAGCAGTTATATTTTGGAAACTGCAAGCACGATCTTGATGGAAACGATATTGTACGATGCGACTATCAACGCAATGCAGCGCTACCAAGTTCATTCTGCTTGAGTTATTTACTCTGATTCAAACTGCTTCTCACTACGGTGCGAATAATTCAGCTCACGTGGGAACTGTGCATGTAACTCCATGAAATGCTCATATGTAGAAGATTGAGTGCATTATACAACACATTCTGAGGTAACCTGTCTCCTATGTCTATCGCAGGGGGAGCCCTAGGCTACGAAGAGGATCAAGAAGACAACTACGATGACTTTATGATCTCTGACGATGAGAATGAAGTCGAAATCGAGATGGAAGATGAAAGTGATCATTCCCCTAAAGAGATAGCTAGTTTTGAAGAAACGAAACAGCCTGATGAGCAATATGCTACATACATCATTACCGCAAAAACTCTGATTGAAGAGCATCGCTATCACGAAGCTGTAATAGTGCTGGAAGAAAGCAAAGCTCAACTTCCAACTCACAGATCGGTTCCAATTCTTTACCTCGTCCGCTGTTGGTTCTTCATTTGGAAACAAGAGCCGAAGAATGGCGAGCTCATTAACACCCCGCACTTTAAACATCTTCGGGGTTCCATAAGCCTTCTTAGTGAAGCGCTTAATTCACAGCATGGCGTTGATAGTAGAATATCTCTTCGCGATCTCATCAACGATTTAGCTCCAGGCCTGGGTTCCATTTTCATTCTGGACCGCAAGTCGCTATCCAACAGTGATAGAATATCATACTCCAAATTGTTTTTGGATGAGCTAGGCTCCATTGGTAGCAGATGCATTCCTCATTTATGGCAATCCCGTTCGTTGCAGTACGAAATTGCCCTACTACAAGTGGCTACCACTATTGGTACAAGTGCCACTGAATTTAGTTTAATCGAAAACCTTCACGCAGTCACACCCAAGAACGTTGACCAACTCGGAATTCTCGAATTTACGCTGGCGTGGTATCTCTCGGCCTTAATGCACACAACAAGTGCAGAGAAAAGCAAAAGACTTGAGGAGCTAGTCGCAAGAATCTCTGCACTGATGCAGAATTCTTTTGCACGGCCACTATCCTTAATGGCCACATTGCATTTCGGGAAAGCTTACATTGTTCTTAATCAGATTTCCTTTCTGCATCCAAACTACGTGTCTCAATGCAACACAGAGCTCTGGGAGTCGTACAAGTGTCTCGAGGAGATTGGCAATAAAACTGATTTTCGAAACCTGGTCTTATGTGCCTTCATCCTGACCAGCATGCTTTTGATAGGCCAAAGGACCGATTTGCAAGACATTATCTCGCCATTTGAGTTGGAGCAGGTTAAAGTACTGGAATATCAGCTTCCTCGGGATCTTGAAGAACTATACCAAGCCTTTGTGGAGTATGATATGCAGCGGTTTGCCACGGGACTGACGTCTGTGGAAACCTTTTGTCCAGTTATCCGCCCGCTAATCGACAGCGTCACCCACTTGTTGCAAGTGCGAACCCTGTGGCACCGCCTGGCAGTTCATTACTCATGTATTTCGTTGGCTGACATCCAGATACTTCTAAAAGTTGAGGACCGCTTCCAACTATCACGAAATTCGGTCCTCACCATTCTTATGCGGAGCATCATGGATAACACTGCTCAAGTCTACTTCAAGCTGGATCTTACGCGAGACTTGGTCTATTTTGGAGACGAGAACCGCAAACCTCTCAGCTCCTATACTAAGGATTCCTACTTGGCGGTGCGGAGCACCGAAGCACAGCAGAATACACCAGTCCCATTGAACGAGTGGGTAGATAGTATCGGGGTTTTCGATCCGCAGCCTCCTCGTAGGCTAAAGGGTTTGAAACCTCTGGCGTTTGTGCAAGAACTACAACAGGCGCGAGAACACACTTGTGTGGTTGACCCGTCACTTCAAAGCACAACTTTGAAGTACTCGCAACTTGCAGAATATGTAGGCGACACGCTGCGATGAGGCTGAGGGCTCGAAATATTAACCGAAAAGAAATTATTTTCCGGGTGCTCGGTTGTCCATCAACTACTACACGAAAAGCTCAGCTTCTACCAAGAACTGAACAATGGACGTACTACTCCAGTTCGAGCCCCCAGCTTTCGGGTACTTTGACTTTTCGCATCCTGAAGCATTTATCTTAAACTCAGTTGAATTTCGCGTTTCGTGATGCACTTGACACGAAAAAAGAATCGAGAATCGGATATTGTAATGAAAATAAGGAATTTGGTGTCAAGATAATCGAGACCTGGAGGGAGAAAATGGAGGTTTATCGCTTCTATCGCCTCTCTCTCCGCTCATGGTAGTTCTACTCGTACGAACGCGAAATGTAGTGGTTTGCGAAACATCGCTAAAATCGCTTTCGCGATCTCTGAGATCCACGGTAAATTTTCAAGCGGTAAAGCTAAAATTCTCGCTTCCACTGTATAAAAGGATCGCTAGTCGCTGTATGACTGGTTTCCTTTTATTCTCGTAGCTTTAGTTCTCGCTTACTCTCCAACTTCATCAAAACCAGCTTGTATTCTACTCATTATGAAATTCTCCTCCGCTGTCTCTGTTGCCGCTACTGCTTCCATTGCCTCTGCCGCTGCTAATAATTCGATTGCCATTAACAGCACTAGCACGGTCGACGAGCAGCGCACTACTCAGTTGACCATTACCTCGTGTGCTGACAATGCCTGTGATTCCAAAACCGCATATACAACCTCAAACAATTCCACGGTCCCAAATTCCTCGGCTACTGAAGCTGCTGGCGATATTACATATGTGGACATCACCACTACCCCACAAATGACCACGTCTATGGTCAAGACACTCAAGTCTACTTCTACCCCATACTCATACACGACTTTGTCCACCAAGAACTCCACTAACGCTTCCACGTCTTCGACGGCAAGTTTGAGCGTCTTTACTGCTGGCGCCCCGGGCGTTGCTGTTGGTGCCAGTTTGGGTGCTATAGCCGCTGGTGTTGCCTTTGCTTTATTGTAAGGAGCCACTTAATCAGGTAATAAATGCGCCAGGCTTTGCTCCAGACGTCAATTCCAAGATTAAAAACTTGTACTATATTTGTATGTAACGTAGATACAATGAAGCATTGAGTGTTTCAAAGTAAGAAAGACCTCGTTAACCTTAGAATCTAAGCATTTGTTTCTGGTTGCATAAGCCTGTCAGTCAGTCATTCCAGAAAAGGATTTTTATTTCAGATTCGATGCGATCAGAACCCAAGCCCATGCAAGACGAAGACAAATGATAGCCCGTTAAAGTTTTGTTGGTCCTTTAGAACTGCGTCTTTATTTCGAAAACTAGAACATGAGGCCATGTTATAGTCTCCAATAAGCGCATTGCACCACAACCGCCATGATATTGACGATGAAAGCGGCAGCGGTAGACCTCCTCAGCTAGCTCTACTAATCTACAAGATATTTTCGGTTAAATACTTTAACGCACATACTATATTGCTGGCAGTAATGTCTGGAAGAGTCTCCCTCCAACTACGCGGTAAGATAAGCATATTCAGCTCGAAACAGTTTTATCAGTACTCTTTTCATCTTCGGCGGTTCATCATTTTGTCACGTGCACGATTTGTCGCGATGAGCTGGGAAAATTTTAATTATCCACATACAGCGTTTATACGTTCTCTGCAACGTTAGCTCGAAACCCATTGCAAATCATAGCTTCCAGAAGCCGATTGAGGCCGCCCCAGTACCATCAGGACGGCATTTTTTTGGATACACTATTTCAGCTTAGATGGAATCTCGAAAAGCGAATTCTCCGAGCCCCAAGACTACTCATAACGATCATAAAAAAGCCAAAGGTAAGCCAAACGCCTTGAAAGAGAACCAGAAACGTATCAAGAGGCTAAGGAAGTCGTCCTTGAGTAAAGCACAGCGTAACTTTGCTGTTTTCAACAAAGACAATAAGCATTTGAATAAGTACGAAAATCTGGAAATGGAAACCATAGATTCCGACCAGGATAATAATAATCACGAAGCAGTTCATGGCAGCACAAGAAATCCAGTACAAATAGACAAAATGGTACTGGTAGAAGATGACGGCACTGGAGATCTGCGCGAAATTGACGTGGTTGATATATCTGGTACTAACGACGATATTGGTGGTGAACAGCAGGATAGTTCGGGAAATTCGCGAACTTCAGGAGATGATGGTAATGCATCAAACGCATTGGATGATAATCAGGATTTCATCTCACTAAGTATGAGTGAGTCTGGTGAGGAGGTTAGCGACGAGAACGATGAAAATAACAGCGGCAATGACGACGATGACGATAAGAAACCCAAACCAGACGACTTCTCCGGAACTTACGATTACGACAACTATGACAACGAATATCCCAACCAGGATACGGCACAACCGTCGAAACGAAGTCTCAATACTGACTACCCCTGGATCCTCAACCACGATCATTCTAAGCAGCGAGAAATCGCTGATTGGCTAACGCTGGAAATCAAAGATTTCGTCGCTTACATTTCTCCAAGTCAAGAAGAAATCACTCTCAGAAATGCAACCATTACCAAGATTAGATCTGCCGTAAAATCGCTCTGGCCGGATTCTGATCTGCACGTTTTTGGGTCGTTTGCTACTGATTTGTATCTGCCAGGTTCAGATATCGATTGCGTAATAAACAGTACTACTGGTGATAAAGAAAACAAAAATTGCCTGTACTCGCTAGCTAGCTTCCTGAAGCGCCGTAAATTGGCTACTCAGGTGGAAGTCATTGCGAGAGCTCGGGTTCCCATCATCAAATTTGTGGAACCTGAATCACAAATTCACATTGATGTATCATTCGAAAGAATAAATGGCGTAGAAGCCGCCAAAATTATTCGTGGTTGGCTAATTCAGACACCTGGGCTAAGGGAGCTCGTCCTCATCGTCAAGCAATTTCTGTCCGCTAGAAGGCTCAACAACGTACACATCGGAGGCTTGGGTGGGTTCAGTGTCATATGTTTGGTTTATGCATTTCTGCGACTCCACCCTAGAGTGCTGAGTGCCGACGTGAGCACAGAGGAGAACCTCGGAATTCTTTTGATAGACCTATTCGAGCTCTACGGTAAAAATTTCGGTTACGATCATGTAGCTATATCAGTACAGGGCGATGGAGCATCTTACCTACCGAAGAGCAAATATCCAAGCTTGCAAAACCCAAGAACTTCATTTTCCCTCGCAATTCAAGATCCCGGTGATCCTGATAATAACATAAGTCGTGGTTCATTTAATATAAGAGATATTAAAAAGGCATTCGCAGGTGCATTTGATCTATTGACCAACAGATGCTTTGAGTTAGATGCGGCAACTTTTAAAGATAGGGTAGGAAAGAGCATTCTAGGTAATGTAATCAAGTACCGCGGCAAAAAGAGAGATTTCAAAGACGAACGAGATTTGGTTATTAATAAAGCAATTGCTGAAAACGAATTGTACCATCGCAAACGTGGTAGGATTGTCCATAATGAAGTCTTTACCGATGTAAGCGATGGAGAGAAAGAACATGACATATACCTCGTCGAAAAACCTGCCAAGAAGAAGCAAAAAAAGAGCAAATCTAAAAAGAAGGAAGCTGCGAGTAATGAAAAATCCAGCGGGCCTAGTAATCAACCTACGGATGTGCCGTCAAGCAAACCCGCAAGCTCTCGTCCGAACAAAAAAAGCGTTGAGAGGCTCATGGGGCTGGACACCACTGATGATGGAGACGATGATGGATACGACCCTTCTAACCAAGCGGCGAGTTCGGTGTTGGACGATGCTGATAAGCCAGATCTCGCAATGAAATCAGTAGATGCTCAGACTAGACGCGACTACTGGTTGAGTAAAGGACAGGCGCTATGAACGAGAATACGTAATTGCATTTTGTAAAAATAATAGACATGGCTATAGAAAGAGGAATTTCCTCCACTTACGAGTAATCAACTTTCTGTCGTAGTTGTTTCTTATCACCTCGGAGCCTTTTGTCCTTCAGTCGAACTTGTTCGGTCCTTCGCCGAACCGTGTCCCATTTCTGTTGGTTCTCAACGCTGACAGGTTTGGCAAACCAGCAGATCGCTTTAAGCTCGGCAATAAGCTTTTCAAGACATATTTCCTTATTAGTCTCTCTGCTTCGTGTCTGATCTGACTGTATTACAATGCAATCTTTTGATTTCGCCCAAAACCTGAGGTTTTTATTCATAAGCTGATTTCGTACCTCTTTTGGGATCCAAGAGCATTGTGAGAACCCGTAAATGGTCATCGTGCATTTGCTACTACTCTTGTTAACTTTTTGACCTCCAGGTCCGCTCGATCGGTCAAACTGAAAGGAGAAGCTTTTTACTGGCAAGGATCGAACATCAAGATTTTCAAGCCATCGCTTTGCCGTTTGCTCGGTTGATGTAGAGTAGTGATATGGTCCAAATTTTGTTAAGCCAAGTTTGGGAAGTGAAAATGGGGCAACCACAACAAGCAGACTGTTCATTTTGCCCATGAGGAGAACTCATTTACCAGATCTCTGATCAAGAAGAGCAAAACATCCACCTACGAGCCTTAATAACACTCTTCTTTGAAGATTGTGGATTGCTCACCTTTTTTTGCTCTGTCAACTGCTGTGAACTATTTTTTAAGTCTGTCTGCTATAGAATACTTATTCTTGGGATTTGAAAGAAAACGAAAGCTATGGAGCGGATCAGAACAACCGATATTTGGAATTCATACTACTTTTAGTACTTTTTTTCTCTGTGCAGAGGATTGAGATGTTGTGAAGTGGATAATTTTGGTTTAGGCAGGAAATTTAAAACCCGTAATTTGGGTTATGTCATTTAAAACCGAAACAGCTGAACGGAGAGTTTTACAAAGGGCCGATATCGTCTCTTAGATTCAAAACATTGCTTCTAGTGTTTTGTGAATAACTTGAGTTGAATAATCGACTGACATTGTTCAGTAACTCTATAAACCTAGTACGTCAAATCCGCATTTTTTTTTTAGGGCCAAGTTTGAGTATTTCTTATCACTTCACTCGAGCGCTTCGCAATACCAAAGGTACCCCAGTATTTTTGTATCTCGGCTGGAGTTCTTTACTTACAGGATTCTTTTTATTTATTGGCGTTTGGTGTACATAGAGAGTCCCTCAGGAAAGATATTGGCACATATGGGATTGCAACCACATTCTGAGTAACTAAATGATTTACTTCGCGTATGAATCAAGTCATTATTAACTAGCAGAATTTCAACACAATGTCAAGTAGGACCAATCCAAACTTTGTACACGTTGGGTTCATCAGCCACCAGGTACTATTTCAATAGGTTACTAGACAATTTGTGTCAACTCTGTATCGGACAAAGTGGTTTACTAGACTCCAACAGCCGCTTAGCTGCTTTCTAACCAACGCATTAACTAATACTAGTTCATTATGTACTAATGTGTCATGGCTATGCAAAATGAGCGGTATCCCTTCAAACTTCAACATTCAGTACCTAATAGCTACGTACTATTAACGCTCATTTTGTTATCGTTTGCCGTCCGATAACTCTCGAATAACTGTCACGGTCTAGCTAATTGGAGTAAATAATCAAATGCACGGAGAATACACCACCACCAATAAAATATAGCTAAATCTGTAACGATACCCAAAGAGGTGGTAATGTAACATCATCAACATCAGATCTGTTGATACAACACTGCATGTGATGCAGATCATTTCATCCTATTCTGGCATTTGCCGAATGCAACATGTTTTGCTACATTAAAAGTACTCGGAAGTAGAAGAATATATGCTTAGGTCTCTTTCCTTAGTAGTAGTAAGCCACGGCTTCCAAAAACTCTCGAGTAATTTCAAGAGAACTCGATCTTGCGATGAGATATCCAGATGTTTTAGAAATAAAAAAAGTTCTTGAAAAACCGCGGTACTGCCGACAACCGCACAATATATACTGGCAAATTGGATCCCAAAATGTCTCAAAACTCGTCCTAACAAACATATTGTCAGCTCCCATGATCTTGGTCACATTGCTTTCCATTCGCGTTAGAATGTCGTGTACACGTGATCTGGTTTCAATTGTTCGATCGACCTTACTTAAAACAAAGTTAATAAAGTTGACAAACATGAAAACACCAAACTTTTTGTAAAATCCAACGGGCGATAGAAATCTGCCTCCCGTGATCCATTTGCTTGTTCCAAAAACTATGTCATTATCCGCAGCCGCCAATAAGATATCGGAATCAGATTTTCAGAACATAGGGCCCGCACCAAGGCCTCCGGGTGCATCTTATAATAAGACACAACCCATTACAAGTTACCTCACACAGTTGGATTTGAAAGAAAAGCGTGCTGTTAGTGACCCGTTAAATGAGCCACGTGCAGTACTTAATGCTTTTAGTAAGAAAAGTGGGTGGATTCAGTACAAAGATGACGGGTTGCTATCTTTCTTGTGGCAAAAGCGGTACATGGTGCTTAGCGATTCATATCTCACTTTGTATAAGAACGAGCCACGTTCTGCGAATGAAGATCCAGTTCTCCAGGTGCCACTTACTACAATTGTGAGTGTTAGTCGCACTCAGCTCAAGCAAAACTGTTTTGAAATCGTCAGAAATAATGACCGAGGGTCGGCTGGTGGATCTGGCAGTAACGTCAGTGGGACCAGCAGCTCGGGAAATACATATATTGGGTCTTCATCCTTACCGTCTTCAAGTTCTGATTCCAACCGGAAAACCATGTACATTTCTACGAAAACAGAAATCGAACTCCACTCGTGGCTCGATTCCATTTTTGCCAAATGTCCTCTTCTGAGCGGAGTGTCATCACCGACTAATTTCACGCACAAAGTTCACGTTGGATTTGATCCAGAAACTGGTTCTTTCGTCGGGATGCCTTCTAATTGGGAAAAGCTACTCAAACATTCTCGGATCACAGGTGAAGATTGGAATAATAATTCCGCTGCTGTGATTCAAGTCTTGCAGTTCTACCAAGAGTATAATGGTGTAGGGAATGCTGCCAGTACGGGTACTGGTGCTGCTACTGGTACTGGTATCAGTAATGTCTCTGCGTCCTCCTCATCGTCTTCACTATCAAGACCACCTAATCCTCAGTCGCAATACTCTTTTCAACAGGGTAGGCAAAATTCTGCGGATTTAATTCCGCAGCGCAAACCACCAACTCCACCATCTGTGTCCAAACTTTACCGTCCAGATCTTCAGGTCTCTACGTCATATCAACATTCACAAAACTCACAACAGTACTCCAAACCTCAGACTTCAAAGCTTGTGTCAACTCTGCAGAGCAGGCCACCTCAATCACATTTACCATCTCCGTCTCCATCAGCTCACAAGGTTCCTCCTGTTCAACAGAATCCTTTTTTTCCATTGAAGCAACAGATCACACCGCAGCCGCAGCCGCCATCACATCAAAAATCATTCGACCAACATGATTCTTCGCGCTTCAGGCATAATATGCAAAATCCTTATTCTTCAAGAAGTCCTCCCTCAGCTTCCCCATCTGGTTCCAGGGAACAACTGAATCAAAGAAGAGCGCCACAACGACCACCCATCAGTAACTCTCCTTACTCCAATTCTCCCCCCCCCCCTCAAAGACTTCATCCTCAAAGAGCTGTAACAGCTGGTCATAAGTTACCGGCGGGATCCAATGCAAGCACTGCAGCTACTGTAGCCATGCGTCAGAACTCAAAGCCAGAGATGGGAGCGCCTTACCTTCAACCCAATAGAGAAGCGCCCAAAAAGCCCGATGCATCGCATCCGAAGAAAGACGTTGGCGTTACGAAACAACGTACGCCTGCCAAATCAACGATGTCGAATGGAGAAATTATGGCCAAGTTGAAAAGTGTAACTTTCAATACTGATCCAAGTCCCTTTTTTCAAATGGTTGAAAAGGCTGGTCAGGGTGCTAGTGGGTCGGTTTATTTGGCTCAAAGGACTCAGTTGCCAACCTATGAGGACAATCTCAGTGAACAAATAGGGGAACAACACATTGGAGACAAAGTGGCTATCAAACAGATGATTCTCTCCAAACAACCTAGAAAAGAATTGATAGTAAATGAAATTCTGGTAATGAAAGATTCTCAACATAAAAATATTGTCAACTTTTTGGAAGCTTACTTGAAGACCGAAGACGATCTATGGGTTGTGATGGAGTATATGGAGGGTGGGTCCTTGACTGACTTAATTGAGAATAGTCCGGCGAACGCTAGTAATAGTTCGCCCCTTACTGAACCTCAAATTGCTTACATCGTGCGTGAGACATGTCAAGGCTTGAAGTTTTTGCATGATAAACACATCATTCACAGGGATATAAAGTCGGATAATGTGTTATTAGACACCCGGTCTAGAGTCAAGATTACAGATTTTGGATTTTGTGCCAAACTAACAGATAAGAGGAGCAAGAGGGCGACTATGGTAGGCACACCTTATTGGATGGCACCTGAAGTTGTGAAACAACGTGAGTATGACGAGAAAGTCGATGTATGGTCGCTGGGAATTATGACTATCGAAATGCTGGAAGGTGAACCACCGTACTTGAATGAAGATCCGCTGAAGGCGCTTTATCTAATCGCCACAAATGGAACACCAAAATTAAAACAACCAGAGATGCTTTCGTTGAAGATAAAAAGATTTTTAAGTGTCTGTCTTTGTGTTGACGTGAAGTACAGAGCATCAACAGAGGAATTACTGCACCATAGCTTTTTTGATATGAGCTGTGAACCAATAGAGCTAGATCCGCTACTGGACTGGAAAAAATAAAGAAGAAATTGCACCAGCTCTGATCAATTTTTACATACCCTTATATAGACCTTTTGGCAGGACAATATAACGAAATAATGGGCAAAGTACATTCACTTTAGAAGCCTTGTAAATTCCAAGGAAAGCCCTTGCACAATTGCCTGAAGGCCCTCAATCTTATGAGAAGCAGGTATCGTCCTCAGGACTAAAGGATATAAAGCTTGCAAAGTTTGAATTGTACTCTCGTATCCAGGAACACTTTTATTCGTGGAGACACAATAGAGAACTTCTTTAAGTCCGCTCAATACCAATACTACCTCTGTTTTCCTATCCTTAGCAATAGGTTTTCGATTCAGTAGGATCACATCTGAAATGTAGCGCCTCATAATAAACGCGTAACGGGCTACCATATATGGTACGCAAATAGGTCGTAACTTTTCTTGACCTGGTCCTTGGAACTTGGTAAATTCCATCAAGTTCCGGAGACATATCGAAGCCATTTCATATTTACTCAGGAGGGCTTGTTGTCGGGTAGACCCCAGAACGTCATCAAACGGAAAATCTGCCAATTTTACCGCTACATCGTTAAGCGAATCACTATCCTTTATTATCGCATCCTCAATATCATCAACCTCGTGAAAAAAGGATCCTGACCATACAGCGGATACGAACTTCTCTATGTGAGCACCCTCTAGAAATGCACACCGCAGATTCGTGAGCAACATATCGCGGTATCTTTCATATTCCTCGATATCGCACGTCTCCGTCAGAACGTCAACATCATGGTTGATCCGTTTAAGTGGCGTGGTCGCAACATCCACGAAGAGATTAAAAAACGACTGTTGGACACCTTCTGGTACGCAATTTTTGACTGTCGAATTATTCAGAGCGTCAAGCACTTTTTCAGCAAGCAAGTAGAAGCATCGAGATGCAAGTGTCCATAAGGCAATTGCATCTTTCCTTTTGCTACCTATTAATGATTTGCAGAGGATAGGGACGCTAAGGTTTCTTAGTACTTTGGGTAGCCTTTTTGAGCAGATAAAATTCACGTCAAGGTCGTCAATATTTTTTAGCCGTTCCGTCAAATACTCGCATACCTCGTAACTAATTGCATCAAATGAAGGGATTCTTTTCCGTGACGCTGGACCCAACTTTGGACCTAATTTCATCTCAATGCGACTTTTGGTTTCAAATGGGAGTGCAATGATTGTACTTATCTGATTCAAGATGAGCATTTCTACTTCCAGGGGCTGCCCTAATCCAAAGACCTTGACAGATTCAAGAACCGATTGTTGTAGCGATGAGGGCTTTTGGTTATCAGATGAGAACTCTGGTAGCAAAGGGTATCTCGCGGCAGAGTTTAGAACACTAAGAGTTGTCTCGACTTTGTCGCTACTCAAGAGATTCTGTCTGTTTAAAATCAGATGTAATGAGGGGTAGCACCCAAGAAGCTCTTCGATGCACTCATAATTTGTCTTTCTCTTGAATTCGGAAGATTTTGAGGAGTCGCTGTACACCATGTTATAGCTGCACCACGTATCGTACAATTCTAGTACAATTACATCAGGGATATCGGGTAACTTCAGCATCGCCTCCAACAAGGCCTTCAGGTTGTTTAGAACAATGAAGGACAACTCGAAAGACGGAAGCTTAAGCAGATCTTCTATGTAACGGATCAATAGTTTCCATGCGTGTACGAGATTTTGATTGGTTGAAAAAGCTGCGAAGTACATTGAATACATCTGGACCAGCCCTCTTAGTGTTAGACTGATGAATTCAGTGCTCCTCAAGTATTCTTCGAAATCAAGACGTTGTTCCAACAATGGCTTCAAAACTTCGTGCATTATTAGTTCCCAAGGAGGGAACGAGGCAGAATGAGAATCAACTATCCTGAAAAAGGTTTGTATAGCGCCATTTTTTACTTCAACCCTTGAATCTTTCGTGCACTCTACCAACTTTTTCAGTAGATAGAGCCACAAACCATTGTACATCCCATATGCCTCACTGCTGTGAGTCACAATTAAAGGGACGAGCTTGCCCTGCTGAATATTTTTGATAAACTCTATCCTTTGTAAGTCGGTGAATTGCTGTGTGTTCTTCGATATGCATATTCTCAGGTAATCGCCAATAAGCCAAAATTGACTGATCGACGAGAAAGAAATGTTCAAGTCCCGGTCTTGTATAGCAAAGTTAAGTAAAGTATCAATGATATCTTTCAAGACACCAGGTGGTAACGTTTGTAAAAAATCATCAAAGATCAGCTTGAATACATCGAATGAGACTTGGATCATACCCTTGTGCTTTGAAGTAATAACGTCTAAAATGGAGCTGTCTTCTTCGAGGATTGAAGATTCAAGCGCAGAACTCTGGCGGATCATATCAAAAGGAGAATTTA
The DNA here is from genome assembly GCA_030562185.1 of Lachancea sp. yHQL494. Lineage (NCBI taxonomy): Eukaryota > Fungi > Ascomycota > Saccharomycetes > Saccharomycetales > Saccharomycetaceae > Lachancea > Lachancea sp. yHQL494. Next base: position 53,874 of record JAJMGS010000007.1, on the reverse strand, counting down.
TTATCCTGAAAACAGTATCCCATGATGATTTTAGAGAATCACCAAACACATCTAAGAGTCCTTTTAGTGTACGCAGCATCTGAAAGACGATATCACACTCGGTCTCAATGTAACCATTATGAATGGCTTCCCTGTTACGTTCTAAGCGGACTATCTTCTCGGTCAATTCGATCAGTGCCGTAAATAATCTACCTTCAACCATCTCGATTTCAATTCCCGCGCTTGGACTGAGCTCACTGAATTCTCTCGCAGCCTGGCCTACAATATGGTTGAGAACATCAACCGCACACAATCTCGATGCCTCATTTTCGTAATTTCTATTAGCTGCCTCTTCGACCAGATAATCGACCACAAGATTCCAGGTTGTCCTTCCCCTAACCTCCTTCAGGAGCCTTGATATGTTGAGACGACTCAGCTCACCCAGTTGTATAATGAAAAAATCTTTATCGTAAGCGCAATTGGTTAGCTGTCCTTGCTCATTCGTTGGCCGGTGCCCACTTGAAGTTTCGCGAGTTGTCGAATGGTTGACACAATTGGATGATTCCTTTATCAGATTACGCATTAAGCAATGAAAACTCGGACCCAGGTAATTTTGTGTACTTTCGCAAAACCTTCTAATGCTTGTTTGTATTGCATTGATATCCGAACTTGATATCTGAGCATTTTGCGCAAGGCTTGTACCTGAGCTTTCATAATATCTAGACGGGCCATTGAAATAGTATGACATCCATTGCCAAGCCTTTAGGAAACTACCCCAGTGTTCGGATTTGAAATTAGGGCCCAAAGATATTGACAATGATATTAAAGCCCTGAATACACTTATCATTCGGGAGTGGATAGTCCGCGAATGTAAATAAGGATCATCCAATACTTCTTTAGACTGCTGTGTATGGCCTATCAGGGAACCACTGAGGGTATTGAGCATGGCAGCAGCAGGACTCGCATTTTGCTCGTGCTCATTTGGATTTGGCATACACCCCTCCACAGTTGCGATGCCAAATAAGGTCAAGCATTGGCTTAGTTTCTCGTCGAGCTCAAGGATTCCGGATGAATGTGCCAGCTTTTGGAATGCTCGTATAACTGAGTGAAATAAAGGAGTGTCTAGAGTAGAAGAATAAAGGAACATTTTATGCAGGGAAAAGAGACCCGGAAAAATATTAGTGTAATAGGACTTAAAAATTTCCATGTCACTCTCTCCAAGCTCTCTCTGGTTTTTTGTGACGGCGTACGAGCCAATTCCACTGGATATCTGATTGGTGACCGTTAAAATTAAATACACGCCATAGGTCTGGTCAACAAGCGGAGGTCCTGGTTTATCGAGAAGTTCGATAAGCGGAATTTTTGCCACGGAATTTTCTTGAGATATTACTGGGGTGTCACCTATTGCCAGCACTTGCGATATACTCAAATAATTTTGGTATTCCTTCGAGGCTAACAAATTCTGAAAAGAATCAAGTAAGCTTTTTAATATTTGCTTACGATCTGGAAAAGTATCGTAGCACTGGAATATCCCCAACAACAGCTCGGTATTTTTACTGATGAGTTGAAATATCTCTAAAGTGATTATTTTCTTCCATAATGGCGACTCTATCTCGTTGGATAGGATGTTTATCAGCAGAAACAGTATGATCTCTAGCTCAAGCTCTAGAAACTTTAAGAACTCTTGTCTGATGAGCATCACCAAACATCTCGCGCATCTCACCACTATTGGGAAGTTTTTGGACGATGAGATAGATCGGAGAAAAAGTGGAACCGCTTTAGTCCTGAGTATGAATTGCAAGTCGGTGCAGGTTTCCAAGAGTTCGTAATGGTTATTTAATACGCTTTCTAGGATTTCTAGGCCGTAGTCCTCGGGTACGCTTTCGATATTCAAGATGCTGTCCTTGTTGATGGAAAGTCCGCTTTTGAGACTGCAAAGATCAAAAAACAAACGGTTGGCATCGAAGTGGAATGCTCCAACAGTGGTGGAATCAGTATTGTTAATAGCTACTGTCATAGATGGGTTATCTTGAGGTATATTAGCTCTATCCAGGATGTCGTTGATAAGCTGTTGAAGCGTGGCGCTAGCCGTACCAACAACCATGGGTACTTTATTTGGTAATTGCAAAAGACTAGAGCAGCATTGCAAAAGCTTGGAGCATAGCCTGCCGGTAATTGCGTAGCTATAAGTTTTGAAAAAAATCGGGATTATCTGGAGGACTTTGAGCTGTATCTCCACTGCGAGATGAGTTGCGTCTATAAAGGCATTGAGCACATCTTCAATTCTTTCATTTGGAATGCAATTGGTTGAGGAAAGCTTCTGTAGGCAGTGCATGGATATGGTAGTGAGTTTGGCATTTCTTGAGGCACATGATAGCATAAACGGTACAACAAAGTCCGGGTGTTGTAAGAGATCACCAAAGCTATTGACAACCTTTAATATTTCCTGAGATTTGTCGCTGGCATGTTTGATCTCCGTATTTCTACGTTTCGATTCAGTTGATAACGCATGCAGTTCTCGGAATAACTGCTCAGAAAACTTTGCAAAGGGTACTTTAGTAGACATTCAATCCTTAGAGTTGAAGTAAGATTAGCGGCAAAACAATTGACTCGCCACCGCCTTCTGTGGTCAAGGTTGTTTTACATGTATCAGATATATATATATATTTATATACATATATAATAGACGTACGCTGTGTAGGTAACAACAGATCATGGATATATCACTAATCACGTTTAAGTTACTGTTAACACGTGTAGCGTAGCTAGTGGGCGTGAATCGAGAGCTTAGGTATGACTTTTCTTGGGCGAACTAACGTCTTATGTGGATTCTTTGGTTGCCCACTTCTAACCTTGAACTTTATTTTTCGGATTGAACAGATGACTAGTGGCACTTTCTGCCCCTATGTCTTAATAGACACTTTGAGACCCTTTGACAAAATACTATCCAGTTTTGAAATGACAGGTTAGTGGCCACACCTTCAAGAACTGTAAAGCACTCGAACTTCAGCGGTTTACCGTCAAATAGGATTCGTTAAAGGTTTTATGTTTAAGGTCGTCTTATCTTTAACCTCATTACACGCAAGAGACTACGACTAGTCATCTACTTCCTATTGAAACGGCATTTGCCTGAATCACGCTTGAAGGCCTATAGAAAGTTGTTTACAATTAACTGCCAGGTGCGATGTAGATTTCGAACACGTTGTTTAGAATGAACAAAAAACTACTCCGCGACGGGGAATTGAACCCCGGTCCCGGGCGCGACAAGCCCGAATTCTAGCCACTAAACTATCGCGGATACCATTTACTATTTGACTCAATAGCGTCTCCCATATTGAGGTTAACTAGTCATTAAAAACTCTTCAATTATATGTGTATCCTCTGGGTTGATCGTACTTGATTTGTTCTTCCAGAAAACTTACTGAATGGTAATAACGATAGGTATTCATCATGCTCAAGACCCTTAAATACCACTATTCCCCTGTTCCTCGACCTAGAAATAGAGCCGGTGTTTTTTTGCAGAGCACGAGGGTCTTCTCCACTTCAAACATGAGTCGTAACTCGACCAGAAACTCCAAGACTAAAAGTATCACAGCTAGAAGTGCAGCCTGTACTAGTTCCCACTCAACATCTAACTCGACGCCTAACTCGAAGCGCGGTAGTAGTACAATAGCAAATGACGTCCGAAGAAATTCCGTGTTGGTTCCAAAGGTCAGCTCCACAGATCATATTCAACAGGAGGATATACATACGGAGGGTTTGTTTGCTGGCCACAAACCTTTATTCTTGGGAAACATAGCCGTGGATTTGAAGTCCCCTACCGGAGGTCTCAATGGAATCTTTAGCACCTTAACAAAAATCAAAAAAGTCACTGACGATTCCAAATCGTCAGAGATCGATGTCGAAGGGATCATAAATGATTTGAAAAGCGATGAAAAAGTTCAAGTCGCGCCTGATAAGTCTGAGGAATTATCAAAACCTGTTATTCCGTGGGATGCCTCCATAAGCGGGATGGTATATAACGATGAGTCTTTTAGAGCAATCCCTCGCACGGTCGTCGATCGACTCAAGCCTTTCAAACTGATGCGAATTGAAAGGAAATCGAAGTCCCTTAAGCCCAGAGCACCAGAATTGATAAAGTTAAAATTCCACAATTCTAAAGTGAATGACGAGACTCATCTGATTGACATTACTCAGGCGAGGTATAAAAAGCCTTTAAGCCCACCGTTAAGTGACACTATGGCTACATCAAAAAGTGAATATGTGCAAATTATCAATTCTCTTTCTCAATTTAAATTTGCCAGAAGTGACCAGCATGTTTTCAAAACAGAAGTTGATAGACTGAGCGCTTTTTTGGCTAAGGAGTTTCAAAAAACCACAAAAGTTACCATCGACATGGAGTTCACAAGAATCCGGCTGCCATTTTACATTTACATTGAGAAGACTTTATCCTCAAAGATGCTATTCCAAAAGTTTTTGCGGAAGCGCATCGTTGAACACATTGATCCTTTGTTAAAAACAATACTCTCTTCATATAAAAGTGCAGAACAAGGCCAGAATTTCGAGAGACGCGTTTGGCTAAAAGTTGACTCCGTAGTCGAGGATCTTTCAGAGTACCTTCCATCTATCTTTTTCGGTGGCGACGCAGTTGACTGCGTTTGTCATGCTAGTCCCGTTGCAGGTTTTGCAAGGTTACATTGGTTAAAAAACTCTAAAAGGCGCCGAACGCTATGGGGCAAAAATGCTGAGACTGATTTCATTTTCAACATCAACGAGAATTACAAGATGACCAGAAGTGGGCTGCGATACATTAAGTATCCGATTAACTTACAACTTAAGACTTTTCGTGAAGCATTCACAGAATGGGAATACTACTCTTAATCTCATTAATTAAGAACTTCGTCATAACCACATTGCATTACGTATATTTTATAGCATATTTCCCAACCCAATTTTTTTATCATTACCCAACCGAATAACTTTCCACTACTTAGCGACTAGCCCTTGTTACCATTGGTATTCTCGGCACTGTTAATGGATTCTTCTTCGGAATCAAAAAGAACATCTTTCGTCGCGTAAACAAAAACTTCATTTGGTCTGTCTAACCCTATTCTTCGTCTCACTTTAGCTTTACGTTCTCTATCATCATCACTGCCACTCCTCGAGTTTAAGCTCAAGGTTTTAATCACCAGTCCTTTTACGATAAAGTGATCAGTATAGTATATCATGCCGTCGATAACTTTAGTGCATTTTTCTATGATCCGATCTTTGACAGGTTGACGTTCACTGAATTCCATTTTATTAGTATCCCGTGGTTGAATTACCTGATTAGGCATGTTCGCATCAGGTATGCTGTTAGTGCTTGAACTGGCAGCATTGTTAGCAATATCGCGAGAAATGGCGTCCTGCATTTTCAGCGCATATTTAGCAAAATAGTAATCGTCTTGGTCATCTTCGTAAACGGGGCGACCTAGAACGCTCTGAGCCTGCACCTTCCTCTCTAGTATTAATAGATGGTCGACCCATTCCCACACAATAACTGCAGAACCAACGTAACAAGTCGTGTTGAAAATCTCACTCAGGTCTTCGATCCAAACGTTGGCCACATCTGCAACGAAAAACCCAGGCTGTAATAAGACCGTCAAAACTGTTATAAATGTTAAAAGAGCCATTCTTTGGTTTTGTAAGCAAAGCTGAAGTTTAATAAAAACGTTGAAACAAATAATACTCGCAAAAAAAGCGGAAAGTGTGATCCGCAGTAGATACACGAAGGGTGATAACAATGTGAGCCCACCAGCATCATAAGATAGGTTCGTATAATGGTTACTAACGATTTGGCCAAAGGTAGGAATAGCCCATAATATCTGTGAGATAATCGCTAGCACGACGCCCGTGAGAAAAACGACTCTTTTCTCGTGAACGCGCGAGAAAAGTCGCATCACGATCTGTACCTGGCATAGCTCGCAGATCAGTACAACAAAAAAATCCAAACATGTAAAAGTTAGGTCATTCCACAATATATCTAAAATGGCATCCGTGGATACAATTCCTTTTTCAACATGGTCCTCTTTGAGAGCATTTAAAGCTTTTGCAACAAAAATTATGAGATTTATCGATGCCAGAGAACTTCCGAGTTTCAGCAAATTGGATGCGCCCCGATATGGTTTTTGCCGTATTGTAATGAAAACGATGACGGTCAGTGATGTTGCGATGACGAAGTTCGCTGTGAAAGACAATACAATTGCATATATGCTGTACTTCAAAGGACCACGATCAGTACCATCTGCAATAAATGCACTCCAGTCCCTCTGGATCTCTTCTAAATACGGGAACGACTGCTTGGTACGAATGAGAGCAGAGTACATAGGCATGCCGTCCTCGCAGTAACTTGTAAATTGAACGTCGCTATAATACGACATATGACTTTCTTCGTTACCCCACATCACTATTCCGCTGCCTAATCCCAGCCCTTGGCAGCTTTGGTAGTTGTTTGAACTTTTATCATAACGCCAGGAGCTTGTTTTGACCATTTCTGAAGGACCTGCTAGGCCGCAAATTCTCTGGTGGAAAAGACAAGTTTTTGCCTGATATCAGCTCAGGAAAAGCGCAACTCATGCACCAGTATTAGGACCTAGTTGTTTGCTTGGAGCTTTAAAATAGTGCAAATGATTACTATTTTAGTTGGCCGTGAATTACTCATAATTAGTCGTATAATAGAAATATAGTCATTATCTTTTAGTAAAGGAAACAGATGTGGTCACATGATAAGACGTTAAGCATTAGTTGCAGCTAGAGCTATGCGCTTGAGTTAGAAGTCGTTAGTAGCTTTAAAGGTCACATTATTAGACCGCTTTACATTTCTCGTACTCGCATTGTTGAGATTGGACTTGATAGTACCGCAATGGAGAAAATCTTGGAAGTTTAGTCTTCGTACCCTTCGATGACCTGCAGATAGGTAAACTCCTGCGTTTTCATCGTAATAGTTATTTCTCATGAAAACATCAGCAAGCCATTCATGGTGATTCCTTAGTGCTACCACGAATGGCTGTTGTCTCGTTCTAAGTTCGGAATTATATTAACGGTTATGTTGTGAAACAGAGTATGAAAGTCATGAGAAGTTACAAATATATAAAACTAACCGCCAAAGAAAATAATGTTGATTCAAACAAATCAAACGCAGAAGAAATTCCCAGTGATATGCTATGGATAGCATAGGACTAAACATTTTTTGTTGTTCATCTCTTGATTACGACATTTTCGTGAGGATTAACGCTGCTGTTTTGTTAAAGCTTGATATATAGTTTCATTTACACTCAAAGTGATGGTATTAGTGCAGTTTTGATATCAGAATGGACAGGTCGATTATTTTACCACCATGTTGCTAAATAGAAATAGGACTGTTATTACACTGTAGATGGTAAAAATGACTTTCGAGTTTTCAGTCGTTTTATTTCATAAGTAAACTAAGCTTCGGCGGGTCAAGGAACTTCATCTAGCGGTTTTACCTGTATGGTTCGATCAAATCTTCTTCAAAGCTTCTAGTGCTGTTGGTGCCTACAGGTCGGGGGACTTCGTAAGTAAGTTCGAACAAACTGATCCAGAGAGCATATTGTAAGCCAAAGCCTATGCCGTGGTTGTGTAAAAGCAAGAAAGTAGGTATAATTTTGAGTGCAATCTTGTACTCGACACTAAGTAGTATCCGTTTAACGTTTTACGGGATCGCTTCAAGCTAAGCGAAGAGGCTTTCAGAGTGCTACTGTTTTTGAGGTATTGAACGAAAGGGCAAGAATAGATTGTTTAAGAAGAGCTTCGCACCTGGAGTCTACCACTTCGTGATAACGAGCCGAGTGATGAGAGTCCAGATCCTGAAGGGTCAATTTGTAGATATCAAAATATACATCAAATATTCGACCTTAAGTCAAAGGACCCATGAAGTACTAGAACCATGTTCAAAGTGGGCACTGGGTACCTCGAAATGTACTATCTATCACATACTCTTCTTCATGTCCATACATATCCTCGCGCCTCGCGCCAGAAATCTGTATTTTCTTCACTTTAACAGACCTACAATTTTGAAAAGTGTCAATTAGGTCTTAGACCAAGGTTGATGACCATAGAAGGATTACCTCATAACCTCTCCGCAAACTATTTGGGAGTCTGCGAAAAGGTATGGACGATAGTCTTACCACTGCAGGTGCTAATGGTGCTAGGTTCAGGAGCAAAAATGATGGCGGCATGGTGTATTTGTCCTCTAAATCTCCATCTGTGCCGAATTTGAATGAAACATCCCATAGTGGCTTCAAAAGACGTATATCTCCTGAAAGGCCTCAAAGCCAACTCAATCCAGCTTCTGTGCTAGAAGAACCGACGAACGCAAGCTTGATTGACCTGTATGGCGATGAGGACGACGAAGACGAAGACGAAGACGAGGAGCAAGACGGTGGAAATTCTGATCTGCCCGCTAGTCCTACCATTTCACCTCCCATCAACAGCCCCACAGTCCCAGATGCAGGAAAAGATTTGTCGGAGTACGATCGGTACGGCTTCAAGAAGCAAAATGCCCACATATCACTGCAGCAATATCACGAATGGTGGGACGAATATTCTCGGTATTGCATCCGCAGGAAACGTAAATGGCAGGACTTACTTGTGAAAAGTGGACTACCATTGTCGAGCAATGATGTTCCAGATCGCTTCCCGCCGAGGAGCGAGAAATTGAAGCGTTACGTCCGCAAAGGTATCCCAGCAGAATGGAGAGGACAAGCCTGGTGGCAATTTGCACGCGGTCAGGAGAAGCTTAATAAGAATAGAGGTGTTTACGACAAGCTACTGGCTAGCCTTAATGACCGAAATGACAAAACCTCTTGTAGAGACCTTGAGGTAATTGAACGAGATTTGCATAGAACTTTTCCGGAAAATATACATTTTCAAAGACAGTCTAATGATAATGAAGAACCTCTGATGATCCAATCACTACGCAGAGTGCTACTAGCATTCTCGGTGTACAATCCCAAGATTGGCTATTGTCAATCAATGAATTTTCTTGTGGGCATGCTTTTGCTGTTTTTGGATGAGGAAAGAACATTCTGGATGCTGGTCATTATTACCTCGAGATATTTGCCTGGTGTTCACAACGTTAATTTAGAGGGTGTTAATATCGATCAAGGTGTACTGATGCTATGCGTCAAGGAATACTTACCCGAGTTTTGGCACCGAATTGTGACCAAAGAGCAGAGCCGTAATAACGAATTTCTCTACAGGCTGCCTCCGATCACTTTGTGCACTGCAAGTTGGTTTATGAGTTGCTTTGTTGGAACTGTACCCATAGAAACTACTTTGCGAATTTGGGATTGTTTATTTTACGAAGAGTCTCACATATTGTTCAAAATGTCGCTCTCCGTACTAAAGATTTGCGAACAAGAACTCGGCGTTGCTCGGCGGCTTATGCGTAACAAAGCTCCTAACAGGGAAGATAGCGATATAGAGGTATTCCAGGCTATACAAACCGTGCCAAAAAAATTACTGGACCCACAAGTTATTTTTGAACGCGTCATCTTCAAGAGACGCATTTCACTCAACAATTTGAACCAAGAAGAAATTGATAGATGTCGCAAGTATGTCACATCGCAGCGGCTTAAGTTGAAGAACTATGCTGACATAATGGGGGATAGACCTTCCGCCAACGATACTGCCCAGAGAGATATTACCATTGGACCAGAATTTGTTGAAGACGCACTATCTTCTGAAGTTTACGGTTTCAGAAGAAATCTTACAGCCGCACATTGGAATAACAGCATCAAGGAAAAAGTGCGGCAAATTAGAAGGAAATGACATGCTACAAAGCAGTATATACGTTATTTTCTAAGTCTCGCATTTATACTTTTAGTTTTTCTGTGGCGAACTCTTTCGCTTAATCGAGATCCGATTGTGTTGCTTGCCAGCCTTGTTGAAGCCGCTGGAAAACTGCAAGTGAATCCTTAGGGTTTGCTATCTCCGACTGCAATAGTGCCCGAATTTTATCCCAGGGAACTTGGACCGTAGCACGTTGATCCAGTGGAGGTGCAATGGGGCGTTGATCCAGTTTCGACACCATCACCACCAGATCAGCCTCTGAGGCCTTCAAGTCCGATAAAAGTACATTGTCGTGAAGGACCTTGCCTTTGAGTAGAACCTTCAGCTGTGAAGGATCCGTAATTGCGTCTTCTACCTCTGTCAAATGACGTTTTACCTGGTATATGGTTTGAGAGGCGGTAAACTCCTTGGAGTGGACAAATTTAGGAGTCCTAATAGATTTCAAACGCAACTGGACATTAGTTTCTGGTCCAGAAAGAGTACTTCTCTTGGCCCTTTTATGATTGTACTTGTACCTCAAAGGTGGTAATGGTACGCCCAAATTTGTGACGTCTTGCAGCGGTTTTTTCGCATCAGAAGGAAGCCCAGGGGTCTGTAAAGTAGCCAGCACTACAAATCTGCTTATAAAGTCTTTCTCAGGGGTGTTCATGGGCTCTTTACGCTTTTTCGAATCTGTCTTACAAAATTAACAGCATGATGAACTTTATTTAAATTTCACAACTCTTTGATAGTTCTATCAAATTTTGATAACTAGGCACGTAGCTCGTTAGCCACTTACCTATATAGCACCATGAATAGCACCATGGGGAGTTCGAACTTGCATAAGGACAAGGCAGAAGTTTCATCCCCCAAGAAAGCTTTGTTCTTTAACTATCACGAGTTTTCTGCTATCAGATACCTAGATTTGGGGGACACAGAGGTGAGCGATCACAGCGATGATCAGGCACTTTGCATAACACATTTCCCTAACATTTACGCTACTCTCGGATCCCAACAGTACCGAGAAACTCGCCTGGTAAGGATTCCACGTAGATTCGAAGTCCACGTAGATGTCCCCAGTTTTTCCACACAATTACCGGGCCAGGAGCCCGCCGCACTCATTAGCAACGCAGCGAATGGCAAATTCGTACCTCGTGGTATTTACCAGGGTCAGCTATATGGGATGTCATCGGTGAGCCCGCTGAGTGATTATTTAAGCGATTCGGAGTTCCTAGAAGTTGTTGAAAACGTGAACGAGTTTCTGCTGAGAGCGTACAGCGCTAGCTCGTGGTGGAATCTCGCCAGTAATATACTAGATACCTTGACATTCCACCTGTGGAACATTATAGCGATCCGGATCTCCAGAAGTCCACTGCTGGAACTTGAAGACTACGTGCAAGTGTTGAACACTTCTCCGGGTTTCCAAGACCGAAAACTTCGATTAATTTCACCAAGAAGATCGGGATACCTCTCGGTATGTTATTACAATTGAAATAGAACCCCTAAGCTGCCTGCGAAAGTACAACGGGCAGTCGTTACTTGGTGCCATACTAACCGTACTGACGATAATAAATGCAGCTAGATTTCGAGATTCCAAAGCCAGTCCTCGTACAAAATGGGTGACTTAAAATTTTGAGCACATCGCCTAAAGCTCATCGGATGAGCAAGGACTCTCGATCATTGACCTCACAGTTCATAGATCACTCACAATTTGCTAAAGATGAATGGTGTTTTTGCCATTGAAAAGCCAAGTGGAATTTCCTCCAGCCAATTTCTGTTAAAGTTGCAAAATGTGTTGATGAACAGCACGGTATTCTCCAAAGAGGTCCAGCGCGCCACAGCTGAGAGAATGCAGCAATACCAACGGGAAACCGGTAGAATTCCCAGCAAGCGAAAGCTCCGTAAAGTATCTAAGGTGAAAATGGGCCACGGAGGGACACTGGATCCATTGGCCTCCGGTGTGCTGGTCGTTGGTGTGGGAACGGGCACCAAGAAACTTGCGGAGTACTTGTCTGGCACCGTCAAGGTCTATGAGAGCGAAGCCCTTTTCGGAGTCTCCACCACATCGGGAGACGCAGAGGGAGAAATTTTGTCCATGCACTCCGCAGACCATATAACAATGCAAGAATTGAAAACCGTGGAACGAAAGCTCGTGGGCACGTTGAAACAAACACCTCCGATTTTCGCCGCTCTTAAAATGAACGGCAAACCTCTGCACCAGTACGCCCGCGAAGGATTGCCCTTACCGAGGGCCATCGAACCCAGACAGGTAGAAATTTACGATTTGAACATTTTCCCGGACTCTTTAACAACTGATCATCATTACAAACTGCTGAAACCCGAAACTAAAGAAAGCGAGCAGATTGTGTCTAAACTGAATCATCAACAAAATCTATTAACTGATAAACTATACTTTTCTAAACAGTACTGCATATCGCAAGGCTGGGATTCAGAAGAAGCCCGTGTCAACCCGCCTATAGCTCTGTGCGACGAAGAAATCCAAAAAATGGTTAGTCAAGGCGACGAGTACAGAGCCCCGTTATTACACTTTAAGGCCAAAGTATCTTCCGGGACTTATATTAGGTCTCTGATCAGTGATATAGGTAAATCAGTGAGGTCTTCATCGTATATGGTCAAGTTAATACGGAGCCAACAAAAGGAATGGGCCCTCGAAAAAAACAATGTGTTCACAATGGAAGACTTCACCGAAAATGACGAGGCGGTATGGAGTAAAGTTCTTGAAAACGTATTGGAAAAAGGTCCATCGGTGGATGTCAGAAAGGAATTGATAAATATCCGGAATCACCTCAATGACCACCGAGAAAAATTTCCCGACTGTGGGAAAAGGGTCTTAAATAGCGACACCGAGCCGCTATATCCTGCTCAGGACAACGTGCCTGCTGGTAAGGGCACGAAGAGGACCTTGGAGGAAGACGATCCACAACAACAACATAGCACTTAGCTGATGATGTGAAGATTGTGTGAGGACCCAACATAATTACAGGTATCCGAAGGCTGATTAACTTCAAAAAAGTTATAGCTGAGATAGAAGAGGTTGGAATTGGAATTTTTGCTGGGACATGAAAACTGGAAATCAGGAGGGCAACTGCTCACTAGATTGTAGCACATATCAATGCAAGGTAAAATTTCGTAATAGTCGTTCAAGGGTTGAATGTCTTGGTTCAAATAATTATTTCTATTATTATTCTTACTTCTGTGAATGTAATAGTCGGACTGAAAGGTTGTGCATCGCGGTATACTTACCGCACAAAGCCAGTTTCTATACGCATCCGCACAGTCGCTACAGGATCTCAGTGGTGAATACATTGCATCCTGCTCCGTGTCACAAGGTATAATTTGTAGGGCTTTACTGAAATTCGCATATAACGAATTCGCAATCTCATCGTACATGATGGCATTAGTAGTTTTATTATCTGCGGCGAGACTCGAAGTCGGGACTGAGTACGCGACCCCATCGCAGAAATCCAAGTTGAAGATGAGAGAACATGAATTGTCACTCATAGTTTTGAAGGTTGACTTGGAGAACAAAACACCGCCGTTAGAACTTAGTACCTTCTGATTATCTGAAATTTTTTTGGTTAGGTACACCACATAGGTCGTTGAAGCGTTAAGACCGGTTACGTGAAATTGTTCTTTCACAGAGCCTTCTCTGACTGTAATAGACTTCCCAATTGCCAAAGTTGAGGAATTGTTAGAGCTGTAGCCATATGAGGAAGTCGCGTTATTCGCAGAAGTTGCCAGGTAAGGCCCGTTTTCTATAGCATCAAGCGAGTGCGTTAACGAGTGGTCGAAATAGTCAAGGTAGGCGTATGAATAAAGATAGAGGTCGTATAGTCCTGTGTCGTAGATCGAATAATTGGAATTTGCGCCACTCCCAGTGACATTCCCTGTTACCAAGAGGGCGGAATCGTAGTCAGAATCAACTAGCTCTATCCAAGAACGAGTGTCCCATTGAAACACCAAATCGTACTGGGAAACGCTGAGTGTGTAGTTCCAAAACAACGTCTGAGTGTTTGTGGATGGGATCGCCGATGACTGTGAGCTAGTATTATAGACTTCGACCGCTAAGTAGAGTTCGGAGTACGCGGTCGAGTTGTCTTGTTGGGTCAAAGGTCGAAGCGCCAGGGCCTCGAAGTAGCCGGCCTGAAAGAGAGCCATATCATTGGTCCCTGAAATATCGGAAATGCTTGTCTGATCGAACGCGTAGTAGACGGCAAGCTGCAGCTCAGACGACGAATTAAAAAGTTGAGATGACTGAGTTTGAATGTTACCGCTTAAAAACACCAGCATGTCGACACTGGACATGATCCGCGAATAACTTGAATTAACGGGAAAGGTGAAATATTGACGTTCACCTACGGCAATGATGGATCGCACGGGAGTCCATTCTTCGATCATCGCGGAGTTGAAAAACGAACGGCCTCTGGGGTAAAGTGATGAGCCATTGCCCCAGTCGTGGCTCTCAAGGCAATCGAGGCTGTCGTCCCAGTTAACAATTTCTGATGAGCCCCAGACCACAGATAAGAGGTACCAAATGTAGAAGAGCATTTGTTAACTTATCATAACCTACTTAGTCCTACAACAGAAGAATTATAAGCATTATCTCCCAGTAGAAAATCAAGGTAGCTCTGGTAGTACTACTATTCTAAATCACGTGACAAAGAGGTAACATTATTCGAGTAGGATCCTCTTAGCGGCGCTGAAGTCACGACTGTAGACGACCTTATACTTCTAGCAATTGTAGAGAAGGATCAGTTCAAAATCAAACATGTATGTGTTTGAACTAATAGCTGTTTTTGTAGCACAGCCACCGCTTTGATATTTTTAAAGATGATAAAACCATCAAAAGACGCCTTTTTGGGCTAATACAAAACCTGGTAATAGACCTCCTTAGTCATAACTACCGTGCGATATTTGATATCGTGAGGTTACATGATTGCGAAGTGCGGAGATTGTCACGATATGAAAACAGAAGATCGGAAACATGACAGCATAGTACAAAGCGATTTCACGTCCAACGAAATATGCTAGAGAATGTTCTGGATTTGATCAAGCCATTACCGGGTTTGAGAAGTGACCTTCTCATCTGTGAAATTACTGAAGGGATACGGCCTTACTGGTCATCGGATTTTCCCTTCTGTACGAATCAAAAACATCACATCAAAATCATATACATACCGATAACTACTACAACCGTCGACATTTGAATATGACACATAGGTAAAAAGTGACAAAGGCTAGATATTAGACTCTCAGATAGATAACAAGAATGCCGAGGTCTAGATGCTGGGATTGGACAGTGCCTATGGATACTATGTTTAGGATAACTGCATCCAGGAATGGAGGCTGGTGCAATGAATAGTCCAGTCTAGAATATTTCTCGATACAAAAACTCGTAACCCAAGCACTTCTATAAATACTGTTGTTGGTTCATTCTCAGTGCTGAGACCTTAATATTCAGTTGTAGAAGAAGTACGGCGAGATAAACATAGAACTTTACCTAATGTAAATGAATCAGCTCAGTAAATCCTGGATGTTTTAAATCTACAGTTTAGCAAGCTTTCTACTTCTGATGCAGATTCACCTGAATTAAGGTTTGTGCAGAGGACGAGAAGTCTAATGCAGAAGAAGCACAACAGATTACACTCATAGGTAGAGGTATTGTGGAGGTAGACCTTGTTCGGATGGTATGGCTCTAAGACTATCAGTCCTGCGATATCATGGCAATTTCCCAGCTAGAAGAGTTTGGGGTTATCCCGATTTTAGAGTGAGTCAGCTACGAAGTGATGGCAAAAAATGGAAGTGACGACGTTAATTAAGATACAGAGTCTGCGCTGAGTATCTTCTGACAAATTGTTCAACTCAAATCGTGTCAATAGCATCAGGGACTCGAGGATAGCGAGGGTATCTTGTAAGATATGGCTTGAAAGTTACTTGAAGTATCGAGTTAGGATTGTGTCTCCGAAATTTCGATAAATAAGGTATCTTGCAAGAGGGAGAGTGTCAGCTGCATATGTGGATCAAGTGATGGTGAACTAGTAACAATGAACTAGTAATAGTAAACTACAGACTACCGAGACTAAAAATTACGTCACAGACAGGATTCGAACCTGCGCAGGTAAAACCCAATGCCTAACTCGCTTTCGATATGTCGAATAGCAGGGCATCGCCTTAACCACTCGGCCACTGGGACGTAGTCATCTTAGGGCAAAGTTTATGACGCAGATTATATTGGTAGAACGAGTTGGGACGGTGAAATATGTCTTCAGCGTATCTGTATCGGGACATGGATGGCATTAGGCTTAGATGAAAAAAATGTGTATTGTTTATCCACTTCTCTATTTCTAAGTTCACTCATTCACCGCTTGACTCTCTATAACAACTGGTGAGATGTCAGGTTTTTGGAGAACATCATTTTGTCCCGCTAAGTCGTGCCTCGGGTCAGTTGGGATCCTGATAATTCCTTACCAGCAGAGCTACGAACACATGCCCACCATTTCTAGGCGGCCAGCAACGCAGGTATCTTTAACATATCGTTATACTTGTGGTCCCTTAGCGTTCGCACTATCTACAAAAACAAGTCGGCAACTAAGCTGCTGCAGTACAGTTGATGGAGCTGTAGGCCGGCCATGCTTAGGAAAATGTTAATATGTGGGTATCAACTTCGGAAGCTGCTAACCAAATTTTGAATGGCACTGGAAACAATCTTGAGCCTACCCAAATCAGGCGCACTGGTAAAGCTTGATGCGTTCACGTGACAAAGTTCCATGTACTTTAGATGAAAATACGCGAGTAGCTTTATGTATAACCTATCTACCAGGAAGATCATCCTATTGCCAATACTCGATACAAGAATGAACCGAACCTCTGAGAATTTACCATGGATTGAGAAATATAGGCCCGAAACTTTAGATGATGTTTATGGACAGCGAGAAATCGTTGGAACGGTTAGAAAATTCGTGAAAGAGGGCAGGCTTCCACATTTACTGTTCTACGGACCTCCAGGTACCGGTAAGACATCAATGATCGTGGCATTAGCAAGGGAGATTTACGGTAAGGGCTACAGGAACATGGTATTAGAACTCAATGCTTCGGATGACAGAGGTATTGACGTAGTTAGAAACCAGATCAAGGAATTTGCGTCAACCCGTCAAATCTTCTCTAAAGGTTTCAAGCTGATTATTTTAGATGAAGCGGACGCTATGACCAATGCCGCACAAAATGCTTTGAGGCGAATTATCGAGAAATACACTAAGAACACGCGGTTTTGTATTCTAGCCAACTATGCACACAAACTGACACCTGCGCTTTTGAGTAGATGCACAAGGTTCAGATTTCAACCTCTACCCATTGAGGCCATCGAAAAGCGCGTACATAAGGTCCTGATATTGGAGAATCTTAAACTTACGCCAGAGGCTACCGCAGCATTGTTGAAGCTTGCCAAAGGCGATATGAGAAGAGCTTTAAACGTCTTGCAGGCGAGCAAGGCCACCCTTAATGCCTCAGATACCGAACAAGTTACAGAGAATACTATCTACGAATGTATCGGGGCTCCTCATCCTCAGGATATTGAAACTGCCCTAGAGTCGATGTTGAGAGATGACTGGGGCACGGCTTTCTTTACTGTAAACAAAATCCGCACGAGCAAGGGTTTAGCTTTGATCGACTTGATAGAGGGAATAGTAGAGATGCTTGAAGACTACGAATTGAAGACGGAAACAAGAACACAACTGCTGAGTAGACTGTCGGATGTTGAATATGCTATGTCTAAAGGTGGTAACGATAGAATACAAAGCAGTGCTGTAATTGGCGTAATCAAATCTAGTTTCGAACTTGAAGCGTAAATGTGGGCACAGCAGTCACCAGATCGATAAAAGTGTATATTTACTTGCCATTCGAGTTTAAGTGATTTACAGTTATTAAGGTTGAAAGTAATTGATTAATAAAATAGCTTTGGTTTACGATAGCACTGTTCATATCCCTTTTCTTTCGTTCCATGAGAACCGGCTGAGTTTGAAGACATCGTCTTATCGATTGTCACAGGAATTTGTAAGTTATGATCTCTTAACATCAACATGAATTTGTAAGCTATCATCGATCTTGATACGAACGTTCACCCTTGGTGGCTTTTAGCAAACATGTTCTTATTAACCAGCATGAAGATTAGTATAGAGTTGTCAACTTTTGTGAATTCAAGGCGTTGCGAACTTAATTGCTGTCTCTTAGTAGTTCTACTGTCTTCATAAGGTTTCCTCCTATTATTAAGTCAAGTTGAAAGTTTTCTGCGGCACTCACAATAACGTCGCAAGGTTTCCCTCGCAATTTATTATCACAGAAGAATAGAATTCTAATGTCTGAATTCACCGCACTTTCAGTTCGCCGAAACCGATGCCCGAATAACAGAGATGCATTGATATCTGCTGAGATTGGAAATACGAAAAAACAAGTGGTTTAAATAGTAACCCTAACAGTGCTCTACCATACCTGCACGAGAATCCTACATGCACGACTGTCGTTATCGCGGAACAAATTCAGTGCATTACACTTTTTACCCCATTCAACTGAGAGGATCTGCGAAACATCACTACCAGATAGTGGGTAAGCCGGAAAGTTGGTATATTGAAAGTGTCAAGTTCTGCGAAAAAAGCTCCTAAGCTCTCAATTCTACGAAAACATCAGTAAAGCAGACTCTAAGACCAAACTTCACTCATGTAAACCCTAGTTTGGTATTTCTTTCTAGGGATTTGCATTCTTGGTTCTACGAAACTATGCGCCCTCTTAAGACTTCCAGATGCGGCAAAGTGGTTACCAAAAGCACCTTGTAAACTGCCAACTCAAGAGGTAGACCAATTCAGTCAGATTTTGATAAGCGGTCCACGATTCGCGAAAATATCTACCGGTTTATGGTAATGGGTTTATTCGAAATATGCGAAAAATACGAATGAAAGCTTTTTGGCGAAATTTAGTTGAACTTATCACGAAACGAAAACCGCGAAAACAAAGCAGTTAGAAATCGATCCATGTACTTGGTGTAGCGGACAGTGGCCTTGGATATCTGCAGAACTGAGCTGAACTATCAAAATTGTATATAAGAATGCATGTGTGAGCCATTGAGAACGCAGTATCTGAAGTTTTGGTTAATGGAAAGGATCGTCTAAGTCTAATTGAACCAGGTTTTCACCAGACTTTGTCCTGCGTCAAAACATATAAACTGTACCCTCTCAAAACAATATGTGCGACACCAAAGCCATTCGGATCCTGTTTAAATCGCCAGTCACGGAGGACATGATCCGCTTTCTCACTGACACCACGCTGCGCGTCATTCCGTGTTCCAAAGAGCAAAGGGATGTGTATCCTTCGCCTCCAACGAGTCCCCAGGCTACAAGCAAGAGATCTTTACCCTCCTTAATGACGTTCATCACGCGGCTGGTCCGCTGCACCAACGTTTATACTTCAACGTTGCTCACAGCCACATGCTACTTGCACAAGCTTCAGAAAATCCTACCCAGGGACGCACACGGATTGCCGTCAACGAGCCACCGAATTTTTCTGGCATGTTTGATCCTCAGTGCCAAGTTCCACAACGACTCCTCTCCCCAAAACAAACATTGGGCAGAATATACAGACGGTGTTTTCTGCTTGGAAGACGTCAATTTGATGGAGCGCCAGCTCTTGCAACTGCTCAAGTGGGACTTGAGAATAGAGGAAGAGGGACTTAAAGACTCTCTCCAGCCTCTGTTGGATCCCATCAGACAGGACATGCAGAGATCTCGCAAGGCCATGGCCCGGAATTACTACCACCAGCGCAACATGAGTGCTTCCTCGAGCACCAGCACCTTGGTGGGCACTCCAAGCTTGAAGTCACTCAAATCGCTGTCAACACTGCCGAAGCTACAGTCGTTGCCCAGAATGACGTCGCTGTCGTCAATGTCGACACCACAAACACTGCCGAACAAACTACCACATATGGACCCTTCATATATATACACGCAATACGACTACAGTACTGCTACACTGGTATAAACTAGCTAATGATATAGAAATGAATATTAATGGTATGGAATAAGAAGGGAGCGCATCAAGGAGGAGTGTGAGTGTTAGCTTAGCATTGAAGATCTGAGGTTTTCGCAGGGTGCTTGGCAGAATTTTAACCAAAGTGCCAAAGTAAAATTGCCAACTTTGAGAATTGAGTGGTGCTGGGTCTATGACATAATAGTGACATGACTATGTTGAGCGGTTCACAAAAACCGACTTCGCGAATTGACCGCATTGTAGCAGTGCATCTCAATCGCGGTTACATCCGCTGCTGTATCTCTATCACCTAATGTGAGTTCGGTGAAACTATCAGAAATATCGTCAATAAGCATGTTGTGTTACTTAATAGATTATTACTATTGAGGCAAGTCTGAATCAGCAATGGAAAGCTTGCTGATGTTCTTGTTTAATTCTTCCATAATTAGGTTGATTGAAGTTGTTCGTAGATGAAGGTTATAAATATCTCTATTGAGGCGAGTCTGAATCAGCAATGGAAAGCTTGCTGTCGTTCCTATTTAATTTTTCCATAATTACATTGATTGAAGGTGTTCGTAGATAAAGGTTGTAAATATCTCTTCGTGATTATTTCAGCTATGTAGCTGGACTATGTATCGATACAGTTCGTCGATATTTATACAAATTTCGAATTGAGCGTACGACTTTTCACTCAAGGCCCTGGAATGAAAGTACGAAGACTCGAATTATTCCTAGATGGTCATCATCTGAGCTATTACACCATTTAGTCGTATTGTCCGAGTCTTTGTCAGATCTTTAGGTCTTCACATCGAATATTCCATCGATCGCCCATGTTTTGCTGACATTACTTTGTACTATAATGTCACGGTTCTCCAGCATGTGCTCACTCGTTATATAATGCAATTGACACTATCCAGCGATAATTCACTGGTTCTGACAATACAGTTGGGAATTGGTACGTTAACTCGTGCCCACACGTGCTCCGTAACACTGAGTCAGTACCATTGTGTTTGGTTGACGGGTTAATCTGCGTCAGAGGTAGAAAGCTCAGTAAATTGTCCATTCAAATCATCCATGACTGACATTCTGTGAAGTTCTTTGGTCATCTCTCAGCGGTTCTAGATGTGAAGAGCAGAATTATCACTCGCTAATCCTGACAGAAATACAACTATCAAAAGGATGGACCTTCGCAGTTCCACCTTAGAGGTATTATGCCAGGATCTTTATGATAAATTGTCACATTTCTCTTGGATTCGACCAATATACTAAATCATGGATTCTCCAGTCCCTTAGCCACTAGCTTTGTGCCCTTTCACAGATGCTGACAATCTTAGTCGACCGAATTTCATCACGATTCTCACCAGTAATGTGACGCCAATTATGTCCTCCTGTCAGCGGCCGAATCTGCCAACATTCGTGGTCTTGAGCCAAGACCGTTCTGGTATAACTTTCTGACATATAGTCGCACCCGCATAGGTAATTTTTTGTAATTGTCAATGAGTTCTTCGACTGGATGTTCGAGTAAATTGTGAACTAGACAATTCGACTATATAATCACCAACAACGACGCCGAGCCACTAAAATTGGTGTCATTTTTAGCTACGCCGCCCTCCATCTCTTCTCAAACAAACAACTTTATCGCACTGCTCTAAGGCCAGATAGAAGTGCAACAGTTTGTTAACACCTTCCAAATAACCTACCCTCTGGTAATTTATCCCCACGATGGGCATTTTTGGCAAAGGAACCCAGGAGTCACCCACCAAACAGGGGCACGGGCACCCACCAGACGTGAAACACACGAAGGAGGATCATTTCAAATTTCGGGCCTCCTCAGTTCATGACCCGATCTTGGACGCTGTCCAGGAGGCTCAGCCGTTTGAACAAGCTGCGGATACGTCGCAGGATGACCCAAACCGTCAGTCGTACTACTCTGGCGAACATGGGGGCCAACACCTCACAGACGTTTTCGGCCAGCCGATTGTGCAGCCGGATATTTCCAACCCAACACGCTCCAGAGATGAGAGACCGCTCGATACAATCCGTGGGTTTGAATACTCGATTTCCGGCGACCCTTCCTGGGGACAACGGCTCGAAACGCAACAGTATGGATTTCGTGTAAGACCTGATTTTCCACAATTTGGCAACGTAGACTACCATGCTATGAACTCATCGCAACAGCCCTATATGTTGACAGAACAGGCTGTATACACGGCGCCGGCGCCAGATGTGATGCCCGAAGGTGGTAAAAAGAAAAAGAAGCGGGGACTTTTCGGTCGCAAGAAGAATTAAAGGATAAAACATGGTCACAACGCTTTCTTTTACACCACTTGCAGAAAATACAGAAAATATAAATGCACACATTGATACCCATATGTTTTATACTTACGTTTATTACTTAAAACCAAGAACTTTTTTTTATGGTTTTTACAATCAAAAATTGCCGAATTTCTGCGATAGCTTTAGGTTACTGATACCTTTGGTTCCTCTTCGATTATATCGTCTTGTCTCCCGTCTTGTTATTGTTTCCTGTCGCCGTTTATTTCGGCTTGCGCAACAGGTCGAAAAATTTCCGTTAGATAATTCATACTCACATTTTTTGACAATCTGCGAGCTCAACTAGCTCATCGCATTGACAAAATCCATCAACATCATCAACTGCAAGAACCTTCGGTATGGACAGAAAGCAGATAAGAAGGCCTAAGAAGTCACTGGGCAACTCAGTCCAATTGGCCCATGTTTTAGGATCTGGTTCCAATAAAATCAAGAAGAAAATTCGGGATATTGAACGGCTGCTGCAAAAGAAGAAAGATGTTCTTCCAGACACAGTTTTGATTGAAAAGGAGAGGAGTCTGGAGGCATTGAGGCTTGAGCTGAAGAATTCTGAATTGCGAGTCAGAGTTCAGCATAATGCCAAAAAGTACCACATGGTGCGATTTTTCGAACGCAAAAAGGCTCTCAGACGCTACAAGCAGGCTTTGAAATCCAAAGACGAGGATATGATTCGACAACGGGCAGTAGACTTATGTTACGTGGTCAATTTCCCAAAGACGGAAAAATACATTGCACTATATCCCTCGGGCGAAAACGATGATAACGAAGAGGAGCTCGAGTCTTCCAAAGAGCGCTCTGACAAGGTCCAGGATCTGAGAACGGCTTATCGCGAGCTATTTATGAGTAGGATGGATTCTGACGATTTACCGGTATCTCTGGCCGAGATCCTCAAGGGTGCCAAACTCGGCAGGGACGACAACGGCGTTCAATTGCAACAAACCCAAAGACCCGATTATGCTAACACTAGCAAACAAACAGGAGCACAAATCGAAGAAGAAGAGGACGATTTCTTTGAAAATTAGAACCAGTCCTGTATCACAATTAACTATGTACATTAAACAATTTAGCATGTTGATCTTAAGCGCTCAATCGTTAGCCAGTCAGCACTAGTATCATCTCATCAAGGTGTGCTCTAGCTCATACCTCATATCGAGAGCATCGTTTATGACCGTGAACTTCAATCTTTGGCCCTGCAATTCGTCATCCACTAAGAACTCGCAACTTATTACCACATTGTTCTTTTGCCTTCTAGGCTGACATCTCTTTACCATCAACAGCTCTTGATCCTGGTACCCGATGACAAACCATAGCTCCTTTTGAGTTTTAGGAAATTTGTCGCAGTACACTTCAAAGTTTCTATTAAATTCGGATCTCGAGTGTTTGGCAGAAATAACCAATGTATCTGGAGTGGTCTGTGCTTCCACTCTAACACCCGTGAGAACCGGCAGTCTTAGAGATGTGTTGATGAAATCTTTAACATAATCTGGTGAGACTTTCAAGTCTTTTGCCAGTTGTTCGAGCTTCTTGTATCCAAGTTTTCCAAGTTTGTCCAAAGTCATTGACCGAGCAGGCTCCGTTGGAAAACCATCTTCGCCAAACTTCGTGCCAGAAAGCCTCTTCAAACCAACCCCTGGCAACAAGCTGACAGGATCATCCTCATACCAACAGCCTTGCTTCACGCATTGCATTACCTTAATGATTGTCAAAACAGTAGTGTAGTACCCCAGTTCGCCTGCAACATCAACGTACGCTTGCAAAATACGCAACGCTTGATCCAAGACAGATATTTTGTCCTGGTGGTAATCTGCTATGGGCAAGTCCACGCGGCTGAAATGCGCTTGCAGTAATAAAAAGGCTTTCAAATGTGGATCCCACATGGGCCGCTCATCATCGCCTGTAAATGTACTTTCAACTGAATAGCGAGATTGTGCGGACATTTCGACATTCATAATTACTTCGCCATTTCTGACCGGTAGTTCATTAAATTCAACAGCAAGTGATAGCCATTTCAACACATCTTGAAACGATGCATTCTCGCGAATGTGCTTAAGTAATTCACGAACAGTCTTATGGGAGATATAGTAGTAGGACGAAATGCTCAAAAAAGGTAAAGGTTCGATCTCAGTTCCTCTCATTGATACACAGCTGGATTCTGCCAGGTTTTCCAGAGTTTTATCGATAAGATCACTTAGGTATTTGTTTATACCGCTGGCAGAGGTATCTTCCATAATGCCATAGTAAGTAGGGTTATGATGCGCTCTTCTAAAGAAAAACGTCCAGCTCAAAAATTCTACTGCCTCCTGCTTGTTCGTTATTGAACCAGATGCGATTTCAGCACCCAAATGATCGTCCAAAACTTTATGAAGTGAGGACTCGACCGGAAATCCAATGTTCAAAAAGTGTTTGTAGAATAGTTTTTTGGACTGCTTAGTGTACACGATTGCGGTACCAGACGTGTCAAAGGCTGGTCTACCGGCTCTTCCCATCATCTGTAAAATATCCGTAAGATCCATATCCCGGTAGCCCTCGATTTTTGCGTCAAAGAACTGCGTGCCCTTGATGATAACTAGGTGGGCAGGAAGGTTGACACCCCAAGCCAGGGTGGATGTGGCCACCAGGACTTGAATTTTGTTCTTTTGGAAAAGCTCGTGAGATATAAAGCGATCTTTTTCCACCAAACCTGCATGATGTAGCCCAATTCCAAACTGCAAAGCCAGCTTTAAGGTGTCATCAGACACCTGTGACAGGTAGTATTGAAGCTCGCCTTCATCATCAATTTTCAAAAATCTTCTTGGGTTGCTCTCCATACCACAGAGATGAATTAGGTCTAGAGCCGTTAGACGGGTCTGCCGGCGAGAAGCAACAAAGATCAAAACCGGCTTCTGCGGTGAATGCTGCTTAATTGCCATGAAAGCAGGCTTGTTCATTGTTTTCATGAGGGGACAAAAGGCTAGGTTGTCGGGGAAACCGTCGATATACATTTTTAAAGGAACTGGACGTACGCTTGATGAAAAGTTGTACAACCCGTCATCCTTTACACCAAGCCAACCGCCCATATCGTACGCATTTGAAACGGCTGTTGACATACCAAGAAGTCTAACAGGTTTTTTCGTCTGGGAAGCCACATAGTTCATACGGCTAACAATCATCTCTAAAATTGGACCGCGATCACTAGCTAATAAGTGGATCTCATCCATGATGATTAAGGAAACTTCTTGGACAAACTTACGGGTTTGCCAGTTACGAGAGATACCATCAAATTTCTCCGGTGTAGTAATTATTATAGTCGCATCTCTGACATCTTTTGGATCTGGAAGTGAATCACCAGTCAATTCAACAACCTTGTCGCCAGTTACAGGAGTCACCCTCTTTCTCCATTCTGTAACCCTCTCTCTCACTAATGCCTTCATGGGAGCGATGTAAACAACCTTGCTCCCAGGAAATGTCTTAAAGGCATGCCACATAGCAAGTTCGGCAACAATAGTTTTACCAGAGCCTGTAGGTGAACCTACAAAAACGCTGTTGTTAGTATTATAAAGGGTGTGAAATGTCATGGTTTGCATAGGGTTGAAATACTTGAAAGGATAGACCTCTTCCAATAGCTCATTTTTGAGCGCGGTGATTGGTAACGGTCTGAGCCTCTGCAATTTGGTTTGTAAAGTTTCGTTATAGGGTCTAATCAAGTGCTGAAATGATATTACTTGTGAAGATTCACTGCCGATCCATACATCAGAAACAACCCTGACAACGACTTGAGGTGGTAAAGGATCCGAAAGGGGAATCATAAAATCTAATTCATGGGGATTTGATTTTTGACGTTTGTTTATGATTAGCTTTTCTACATGCAAAAGATGAGACTTATCTGACTCTTCAACAAAAAGCCAGAAAAACTGTGCGTTACCATGTATTTTAGCGTCCCATTTGAACGACGGAGTTAAGGTAACATGGATCCTCATTACGTTAGTAGTTATCGGGAAAATGTCAGCGCTTATGCCAATCATTGGAAAGTAGTTTAAGATACTGTAAAGCTTGTTCCCAACTTTTTTGTTGTGGACCAGTTCTCCTAGTTCCTCGGGATCCAAATCTAAAAGGCTATCCATTGATGGCTTCTTCTCCTGGAGCCGTCTTATTACTGTTTCAGGTAGCTCAAATTGGCACAAAGGGTGATCAAAAGCCCACATTCTCTTTTCAATAGACTTGCATATGTCAAGCATCACCTTAGAAAAATTCCCCCATCTTCTGTTGACTCCCACCAAGAAAAGGGCTCTACAAATCCTGGTCGAATTTTGGGCAACATAGTTTGCATCGGATGAAAGTGCTGAATCAAAGATTCGAGCCCGAGAAATGTATGACTGCAAAAGAATATTGGTTTTACCTTGTGATGATTCCACTTCACCACCGATTTGGCATTCCGTCGAATTTTCCATTAATCGCGACAGTTCAGTTGCTTCTTCTTCCCTAAATTTCATATTATCAAACTCGCTGCTCATGCTTATCATGGACAATACATCTGCTTCGGTTGCGCTAGGATTGCACAGAGAATTGAAAATCTCCACTGATTCATTAAGCAAGTAAAAATCAGAGGCGATGCGACCCAAGTCCTTAGCCGTGAAATGCATTGCAATCTCGTCGAAGACAATCATTTGTAAGGTATGTAATCTTCTTGCGGCTGTTATGATCAATTTCCTTCTTCGCTCATAAAGTTGAGGGTCTTCTTTAAGTTCTTCCCAGTTAATCCCGTAGCTAAATGGGTTTTTTTTCATCCGAACGAATAGATAAGTATAGCCAAGCCATTGGACACCCTCTTCGACATTAGTAACGCTACCAAGTGAAATTTCAGCATTTAGATTATCGACAATCTTAGATCCTAGCTTAGATTCAATAGGATGTTGCTGAGTGAGGAGGGAGACGTAGTCATCGAGGCTATCACTAGTCGTACAAAGTATACCGGTACCATGTTCCGAGCCAAAACCTGGTCTACCCGCACGACCGAAAATTTGAATGACATCAGATATCCCCAAATCTGTGTACCCACCTTTTTTAGAATCGTAGACTTGAGTGCCTTTTATAATCACACAGTCCGCGGGTAGGTTGACACCCCACGCCAATGTAGCTGTACAAATTAAGACGTTGATAGCACCGTCTTTAAACATTTTTTCTGACAAGTTACGATCAGCTCGCGACATACCAGCATGGTGAACACCAAATCCTGACTGGAAGAGCTCCTTAATATCTCTGTCTTTGTTATTAGTCATTTCTCTTGAGTAGGATTCTCTTATTAAGGAATTTTCCGTGAAGAGGTCAATTTCATGCCGTGATTGGGCCATGGATATAAATGTTTTGGAACTTCTCACTGTATCTTTTCTAGAATGAACAAAAACCATTACTTGGTTACCACGTTCAATCATATCCAGCATTTTCTCATAAGCAGCGTTATCGACATTTTCTCTGGCTTGCTTGCTTCCTGCTTTCCCACGCATACCTAGTAACTGCTGCTCTAAAGGTTTAGGCCGAAAAGACTGATCGAAGTAGAACATTCCAATGTGCCTATTGACACCCAAAAAGTCGGCAACATCAACAAAATTGGGCAGCGTAGCAGATAAACCAAGAACTCTAATCATCGATTGTGATCTTTCCACTTGACGGAGAGTACGTGCGATTAACGTTTCTACCACAGAGCCTCTATCTTCGTGTAGCAAGTGAACTTCGTCAATGATCAGGAGCCTAATTTTGGACACCAGATCATTATCCCCATTAGCCTTCCTCGTGACGACATCCCACTTTTCAGGCGTTGTGACAATGACCTGGGTTTCGAGAATTTCTGCCTTAGTTAATTGCATGTCACCAGTGAGTTCTCGTACTTTGATTTCAAAAACTGCTAACCTTTTTCTGAACTTCTCTACAATTTCAGCTGCTAACGCTTTCAATGGAGCTACGTAGACAATTTTGAAAGAATCATACTCAATATCAATGTTTCCCTCGTCATCGACTTCAGCAAACTGTCTGATCGTATTCAAAATAGTCAGCAAAGCGACATCTGTTTTACCAGCACCCGTAGGTGCGCAAATAAGCATATTTTCATTTGTTTCATAAGCGACAGGATATACTAAGCTTTGAATTGCGTTAAGAGATTCATAAGTGAACACAGAAGTGCAGAACTTATCTAAGTCTTTAATTCTAATGTTCTTAAAGTTGAGCGAGTTTTGAAAACCTTTATCTGCACAAGGGATGATAATCTCTTCCCGCGAGGCATAGGATTGTCTCGTTGTTCCAACGGGTAAGGAAAATTTTTGACCAGTGAAAGACAACGTAAAACTTGATCCCGCTTCCGACTTCCGAAAGACATGGGGGTATTGTTCTTGCTTTTGTAGCGGGTTTAGTTGTAAGTTTTTTAGGTCTTGGGCTGTGTTTAGAACATTTTGGCGAATTTCTTTCTCCGACAAGAATCTCTGTGCTTGCCCTCCACCTTCAAAGAACTGAACTAGTTCGTCTTCAGGGGTTGAAAGTAAGAATCTGCGGTGTTCGATAAGGAATGAAATCAGCTCAATATTTTCGTCACCCAAGAAATCAAAAAGGTCGGCTTGCAGCAAATTCATATCATCACTTTGCAATAAAGCAAGCAATGAATGAATAAGAGTGTGAATATCAACGTTCGTTGGAAACTTTTTCAAAAGCCTACCTAGATCTTTCAAAATGTTTGACGAGGTATTATCCTCAGAGGTGACTTCTCTTATGGCTTTGAGAATGTTTTCTTGAGAGAGTTCCCCAAAACTGTCAAATATGCCATCCCAATCATTTCTATCTTGTGATAGTGTCGTTAAAGGCACGTAGGTTTCATTCTTCGAGAAGTTAGTCTCATTGTCAATTTCTGGAGGAGTGGCAACATTAGTCCCCAATCTGAAATTCTGGGCTGCCGAAACCATGCTATCCATGGCTTTCATGTACGACCCAACCGAATCAATACTAAACTGTGTCGACATGGCTTTGCTTGGTCTTCCGGTTCGCTTCTAATACATGGAGAATGTTAGCGCTTCTGAATGTCAACCGAACACAGATACGTCATTTTGTACTAAATGTCTTGATTCCCAAACATATCGCGTATGACGAATATTACTACTGCTAGTTGTTGGTGAGGACCTGAGGTTGTTTGAATTCAGCATTCAAACGCGGCAACAAGAATCTTCTTCAATACCGCCTTAGTAACCTAATGCTTTGACTTTACTGTTTCTATCAGCTTTTTCTCCTTTGTGATATAGGCTGTTAGCTCTGGTATTTTGCGCCCAGAGAAAATTCCATGCCATTGTTCTGAAGGTAGCCTTATTCCCCAAATTGAGTTCGAAGAGCCATTATTACATCCACAATTGGCTTATAGGGCTTTTGAATGTCGCTTACCGTCTCCAAACCTATTGGAAGCCCTCGGATTGCAACATATTTCCCAGATTTGTACTCATCACTGCAAACTGTCGATTCTTTCTTCGGTTTTTTTCAGCCAAGCTGTAATATCTTGTATGTTTCTATTCGTCTGCTCCTCATTGGCACTGAGCTTTTGATCCATTTCTATCAGCATTTGCTGCCATTTCGTGGTTTGATCCGAAACCCAATGTAGGCATTTGTCAAGAGTCTTTACAGTTCCGACAGAATTGCTAATGTCGAGGTGAAGAGAGCTTAACGTCTTCATACGTGTGACGAGATGCGGAAGTACTTGTTTGTATTTTCGTAGGACATCGTACGAATCGTAAAGGCCTTTGACTTTGAATTTAGAGGGCTTGAGTTCTTCCTGAATTTGCTGCTGCATTATCAAGTCCTTAGAAGATTTTCTGGCAATCAGTTTTTGTTCGTATTCATCGCTTATCGTGAGAAGTCTGGTTTTGAAGTCCTGAAGGTGTGCTTGGCTTCCCTTCAGCAGTTTGATGTCTCGATAAACCTCATTCAATGAAGTCGTCAAGGGCTTGGCTTTCTGGGACTCGGAAACACCTAAAAGATTTTCTAATTTCGCTACTTGTGCCTCGAGCCGCATAATACGTTGGCTATCCTCGTAGTGTAATGAAATGTTAGGAAGTGCGATAGCGGTAGCGCCAGTTTCAATAGATTCCTTCTGTAGTCTGTCTTTTAGCGCTTCAGCTTGGTGACCCGCTTGTTCATTTAACCGATCTGAGAGCCTTTTCAGGGTACTTAATTCGGTCTCATCATTGGCCGAAGTGTCATCGGCGAGTTCAATTTCCTGCAATTCTCTCCTAATACGTGCGAGTTTTATTGGCACGGTTTCGCTCTCTGTTCCCGTGGTCAAACCAGCGTCAATTCTCGACTTATCAATTCTGTCAGAAAAATCGGTCCTGGCGCTTTCTATAACTTGGTTTTCAAACATTTCTCTCGATTCCTGGTATTCCTTTGAGGTAGATACCGCCGCAGCTTCGTTATTACCATATGGATCTTCTGAGCCGCTAGCATCACTCTCAATTTCTAATTCTTTGGACTCAAAAATCTGTTGTTCACATTCATTTGAAAAGCTAGTTGGTTCACCTCCGAGGACATCGTCTATTAGTTCTATGGGGTCGATCTTCATTGATTTATTCCAGTATTTTTATTATGATTTCGAGAGCCACCTGTTCAACCTACCTAGTACCAAAAAAGAATTATCTCCATTTTCCCCAGTGGGAATTGAAAATAGATCTCCGAGTGGAAAGTATGAAGCTCGAGCTATGTACTTAAGTAGTATGTCCTTAGTAGTGCTGAATTTACATCGATGCTTCTTACACTTTGAGATCTTTGTACTACCGGGATCTGACTTGATAGATTCGCATTGGGAGCAAGTTTTGTAATGTGCTCATAGATTTCAATTGTTTGGGTATTAGTAAACTCGTGTGCTTTCAGTAGATGCATCAACGAGTGCTCAGTGGGCCAATATGGCGAAATTGAAGACGGTGCTTGGGATCTTTCTACTGAGAGGCCATGAAAACTGGGCCGCTGGATATGGATCTGTCGCAATGTTAAATAGGGTCTTCACCATTGAAGTCAACAATGTGGGACGCTCTGTCAAAGATAAACTTTTTAGCCTCTTTCAACAGTTGTGAACATTGTTGTTGGCCTCTAGAGGGGCTAGATGACTTTTCCATTAGCATTTTTGGGAGATAGAAGTTTCCTGTTGAAGCAGGATTGCGAATAACCTCTTTCGTTCCTCATGCCTTGCAGTCGCATTCTTTTCCTGTCCAATTTGCTGGATTTCTAGAGGCGGCACCTATGATTTCAATAGCGTTAGCAGCAGATGCGTGGCCATCATTGTTTTGGTACTCGACCTGGAATCACGGTATTGTAATTGTTCGACGTAACTACCACTGAGGCAAATATCTTCAAGTCACAAGTTGGTAGACATAATCTTATTTATCAAGCAATTTAGTGTTCACCAACTCACCTCGCGGTTGATACTTAAACCCACAATTTTCTACCATCTAGCTTAAAGTCGGGTTTACGGTATGTAGTGAACAAGTATATTAGCTACCGATAAAAATGAGAGGCGCTGCAAGAGATTTTTAGTGCTGGCCATCAAAGATTAGTATACTGCTTGCTGGTAAGCCTAACGAACGAATGATTATAACTTGAGTGCGGTTCATCTGCCAAAATGACCCTGCGGTACATAATGTTGTTGCTGAATCCTTATTGTGCCAGGGCATGTCCAAAATATATAAAATGTTACACTACTGCTTGGGGGTAACCATTTTCAGCATAGTTTTTACCACTCAAATGCTCAAGAGTCCTGTTAAGCCGTTTGCTGTAATTATCCCGGGTGCTGGGAGTGTTTAGCCTGGCGTTTATTCATTTTCATTGGTATTGAGATGAGAACTTCAAATTTGAACCGTCGGACCATGAACTTCATATACTCTACTATTTAAAAAATCTTTACTAGAATTAATGTTAAGATTAAAACCCCAATTGCATATGTCTGCAACCTTGGTGGCATGTCAGAAGGCAGCTTCAAGTGCGAGATTCTTGTTACGCTGCCACTCAACCATATCACCTGCACTGAAACAACTGCATGCCAAGCTAAAAAGCGATGAACTTCAATCGGACAATACCCCCGATTATCTGCGCTTGATCCTTAGGTCTTCCGTATACGATGTGATTGAAGAGTCTCCTGTGACTCGAGCAGTTGGCCTATCGTATCGTTTAAATACCAATGTTCATTTCAAAAGAGAAGATCTGCTGCCCGTGTTCTCATTCAAGTTGCGCGGCAGCTACAATATGATATCCAAGTTGACTGAGAATCCCAATAACCGCCAAGGCGTTGTTGCATGCTCAGCTGGAAACCATGCCCAAGGAGTCGCATTTTCTTCCCGACATTTAAACATACCCGCAACCATCGTAATGCCGGTAAGTACTCCTTCCATCAAATATCAAAATGTTTCAAGGCTTGGCGGACAAGTTGTGCTATTCGGTAATGATTTTGATGAAGCTAAAGCTGAATGTACGAGAATTGCTGAGGAAAGAGGATTGGTCGATATTCCGCCGTTCGACCACCCATACGTCATCGCTGGCCAAGGTACAGCGGCCATGGAAATTTTGAGACAAGTCCACAACACTTCAAAGATCAGCGCAATTTTTATCCCCGTTGGCGGTGGTGGACTCATCGCCGGTATGGCAGCGTACGTGAAGAGAATTGCACCACATATTAAAATTATCGGAGTTGAAACATACGATTCTGCAACCCTACAGACCTCTTTAGAAGCCGGGCGTCGAGTCCCATTATCACTGGTAGGTACATTTGCAGATGGCACTTCGGTACGTATGATCGGCGAGGAAACTTTCCGTTTGTGCCAAGAATTCGTGGATGAAGTAGTGCTGGTGAACACCGATGAGATCTGTGCCGCAGTAAAAGACATTTTTGAAGACACGAGAAGTATAGTGGAGCCTTCTGGTGCTTTAGGAGTAGCGGGTCTCAAGAAATACGTCAACCACGTTCATCCAAATGTCGATCATTCTAAGAAAACCTATGTGCCTATCCTGTCTGGCGCAAATATGAATTTTGACAGGCTGAGATTTGTGTCTGAGCGTGCTGTGCTTGGTGAGGGAAAAGAAGTCTTCATGCTGGTGACAATCCCGGATGTTCCTGGTTCATTTAAGAAATTGCAAAAAGTTATCCATCCAAGGGCTGTCACCGAATTCTCGTACCGGTACAATGAACATGGCCACTCAGCCAGTGCTCCAAAAGCCTACATTTACACATCTTTCAACGTCGTTAACCGCGAAAAGGAGATTAATCAAGTGCTCCAGCAGCTACAGAAGCTGGGCTTTGAGGCAGTTGACATTTCTGACAATGAAATGGCCAAGAGTCATGGTAGATATCTGGTCGGAGGTGCGTCTGAGGTCAGCAACGAAAAAGTTGTTTCCTTTGAGTTTCCAGAAAGACCGGGAGCTCTAACCAAATTTTTGACTAGCATGAGCGACTCATGGAATTTGACATTATTCCACTACAGAAACCATGGTTCCGATATCGGCAAGGTATTGGCAGGTATTTCAGTTCCTCCTCAGGACGACCAAAAATTCCAAAACTTTTTAGATGATTTGGGATACAAGTTCCACGACGAATCCAACAACATGGTTTATCAGAAGTTCTTAAAATTTTAAGTGCCACCTATAGAATCGAGTTTAAAGACACCTTCATGATCTCCTACCGGTGTCTAATTTACGACTTCAGCAGTATATTCCCAAAATAAGGAAAGTTTATAGATATTTAGGCAGAATGTTAACTGATAGAATGATACAAACAGCGAGGTCAGGACCACATTGATTCACAAAAGTAAGTAATGAAGTGAATCATCCTTTAGTCAAGTCCTGCTGTAATCAACTGCAATTCCAAGAAAAACAAACAGGGATATTGGATGCTCAATTACAGCACTAACGTTGAGAAGACGAAAAAGCCTGGACAAGGTTTCAATTGAACTACGAAGCTGATAGGCATCCCATGCATAGCACATGTATGTCTAAAACTGTTGACAATTAGGACCGAGAAGATTAATTGTCACGTCTGTTTGCTTCGCGCAACGGAAGGCAGCTAAAATACCTACGCCAAGAAACTTGAAAAAGATTCCAAACTTCGATTAATCCAATGCACCCGGCAACACTGTCTCTGTATCTCTCGTAAAGTTACAATTAATAATTAAGCTTACAGGAACGGCAATCATGTTGTTAACCCAAAATTGCGTCTCTTGCCAAGTATCACTAACAACAATCTTATTGAAATTGGTAAAGATTATCTGTGAGCAGCTGCAAGACCTAACAAGCGAAAAACAGCATCCACGATTGAGCTTCAACACGAAATTTATATCGGCCAAGGTGCTGGTGCGTAGCCATCTGCCCTTCTATGGATGAGAAAGTCTCTCAGATCGTCGTCAACTTGATCCGTGACGACCTTAGCTAGCAGCATTGCGACAAATCCATATCCAGCGGCCCAGTTTTCATGGCCTCTCAGTAGAAAGATCCCAAACAGCGTCTTCAATTTCGCAGTGTTGGCTCACTGAGCATTCGTTAATGCATGAAACTGAAAGCAAGACAAGTTCATTAATACCCAAGCAATTGAAGCCTATGAGTACATTACAAAACTTGCTCCCAATGCGAATCTATCAAGTCAGATCCCGGTAGTACAAAGATCTCAAAGTGTAAGAAGCATCGATGTAAATTCAGCACTACTAAGGACATACTACTTAAGTACATAGCTCGAGCTTCATACTTTCCACTCGGAGATCTATTTTCAATTCCTACTGGGAGAAATACTTTAATACTTTAATACTTTTGATACTTTTTTATGGAATCTTGTAGGCGGATTCTCAAAAACTAGCTGATTGCCCACATCTTGCCGACCTTTGAACCTCATGATACTTACCAGTTTGAAATGTCTTTGAAAGCTGCCATTAGTCGGTTAAATCGAATACCTGCTGTACAGAAACAGTTCAATGTGTTTACCAGTCTGAATTACAAAGCCGAAGAGCAGTTGAAAACGGGAAAAAATTCGACTGGGCCCCTCAACAACCTTCTTTGTGCTATCAAGGATAACATAGTTACCAAGGAACTTCCAACTACCTGTGCTTCAAAGATTTTGAACAACTACAAATCTCCATACAATGCTACTGTCGTGGAACTTTTGGAAAATGCTGGAGCCACCAATGTGGGCAAAACTAACTTAGACGAGTTTGGCATGGGCTCTGGAGGTACAAATTCGTTTTTTGGCGCGACCACAAACCCACTTTTCCCTGGTGAAGACGTCATCGTTGGTGGATCATCGTCCGGATCAGCAGCTGCAGTCGCAGCGAACGTGGTGGACTTCTCCATAGGGACAGACACTGGTGGTTCTGTAAGGCTTCCAGCATCGTATACCTCAATTTTAGGATTCAAACCATCATATGGCAGAATTTCTAGACACGGAGTTGTTGCCTACGCTCAAAGTCTTGACACAGTAGGAATTCTGTCCAAGAGCATCGATACCATAGAAAAGGTCTTCAAAGTTCTTGATAAAAGCGACAAAAGAGATCCCACCTGTCTCGACGAAACAACGCGTGGCAAGTTGTCTCTTTTGCCAAAACCTAAAACCAAACTTAGAATAGGCATACCGCGAGAATTCACACCAAACGGCATTCCTCCAAACTCGGTAACAAAGTTTCTCAACGTCGTTAAGAGGCTACAGGCTCAAGGGCATGAATTTTATCCAGTCTCCATCCCAGACATTAAACATTCTCTGCCAATTTACTATACTTTAGCCCCGGCGGAAGCTGCGTCAAATCTGTCAAGATATGATGGAATAAGATATGGTACTAGAGACGCCATGAGTGACTCTTGCGACGACATCTTATTTGCGCCTACAAGAGAGAATTTTGGACAAGAGGTCAAAACCAGAATTATTCTAGGGAACTACAACCTGTCCTCAGAGTTTTTCAATAATCACTACATCAAAGCACAAAAGCTACGAGTTGAGCTGATAGACGAATTTGATAGTATTTTTGCTCTCCCAAATATCTTAACAGGATCGCAAGGTAATGAAAATGGTATTGATTTACTGCTTTCTCTATCTGCGATAAATGCACCCAGTTCCGTTTCAGCATACAAAACTAGTGATTCCAGAACCCCTATTAATTCTTACATTAATGACATTTTTACAACGCCTATGTCCCTTGCGGGATTGCCCACAATTTCAGTGCCGACCGGTCACTCTGGGGAGCCTATTGGTATGCAAATAGTGGGCCAGTACGGGGACGATTCTACAGTGATGAATGCTGTCAGAGAAATTTGGTGAATATATGCCATATGTATTGTTCCCTATGTACTCATGAATTTTTCATCTCTCTTTCCAGCCTCTCCAGAACAGGTGTTTTGTCCCATGACAACCTTTCTTCCCAAACGATGCTTAAGATAGATGCGTATCGCTCTTCTAGCTGCTCAATTGTATAGCCATCGGTGCAACGCTCGAGGTCTGCTAGAAGCAGCTCAACCCTTTTCTCATCAAGTATAAAGTCTGGATTTGAACACTGCATGGCATCTTTCCCGCTCAAATTTGATGCAACGGATGGGCTCATCGCTACATCGGTTACAATTTCCGAATGCTTGCCTTCATTGGCGCCTGGAGCCTCACCATCATTATTCTCGTTTTGTTCCTGTTCCCCAATGTCGACGTCTTCTGTTTGTGAGCTGATACCATTTCCCACTGAATCATTATTTTCTTGGTTCAGCGTCACATACGGAGGATCTTCTGCATCTGTGCGGCCTTGGCACTGAAGCTGACCTCCGGAGCCGACTCCAAATTCAGGAAGTTCCGAATTGGAGCCGTCGTAACTTTGTTTATGCGATGAAGCGAACTGGGTATCCGCTCTTTCATGCGGTGGTCTGACGTCCTCGGTTTCTTCCTTCCCATTTGAGTCAATCTCTTCTACCGTTCGTAGAGCTGCATCTTGAGCTCTCAGTATGGCCTCTTCTTGGGTTTTCAACTCGGCCTGCTTTTGAAGAAACAATTTCTGGCGAGTAACTTCTCGCTGCCTCGCGGCCTTGCACTCTTGAACAAAATCTGGTTGGGAAATCTCTTCTATACCCATCTGAGCATTGACGAACATTTCCGATGCCTTAATAATACGTTCACGGTCACAGCTCGTATGTGCATCGCGGTAAATGAGTTCAATGTCTTTTAAGAATTGCCGAGGCTCCGAATAAAATCCATTCCACAGTCTTTCTTCTACAATGTCCAAGTCCATATTGAAGAATCTTCTACCGGTGAGGCACTCAAGTATCATATTGTCTTCTTTAACATAGGCTGGTTGATATTCGGGATTTCCATGTAATGCTGTGTTCGATTCAAATAAGTGGACAAGTGCGGCGTCGTCTATGGGAGGTTTTCTAAACCTTTTATAACGATTTTTGAAAAGGTCCATCAATCCTGACAACTTAATCTTCAAAGTGTTCTTGAGTTTCATATCATGAGATTGGTATGCTTTCAGAGACTTGGCCAGTCTCGCCTCTTCGCTTAAGGGTTGGCCTTTTTCGTCGAGATCGTCAGTAGTCGCCGCCTTTGTAGCCACCGGAAGGGAAGGGAGGGGTTTCGTCCTCCTTTTTCCAGAGGCAAAACTGGAAGGTCTCATTTGTAAAAGCTTGGTCATAGTATTGAAATACGTTTTCCTCTGCGCTGAAGTAGGCTTGCGAATTTTGCAAATAGTTTTTCCAAGATCCAAAGGTGATAATAGGCCCTCAACAAAATCCCGCTCTGTTAAGCCACTCGCAACAGCAAGAAGCATAACTCTTTCATTATTTTTCAGTGATCCCAATAAACTTGCAAGAGTAAGAATCGCATTTTCGGGTAGGGTCTGAATCCAAATGTCTATGTTAGGAATGTAAAGAACCGAGGGTTGTCGCTTTCTAGCCTCAGAAAATACTTGTACAATCGCGGCTTCAACACTTCTTGTGGTCTCACTTACCAGAGCACCCACATCAAGCATCTGTATGTTGAAATCTTCAAGGTAATGAAGAATAGCAGCACCAATATATTGCTGGCCATTTCCTCTTGTTCCAGTGACAACAAGTCGTGGCTTGCAAACTCGAGCCTTCTCTATAGTTCTCAGAAATTCCGCTTTCAAAAAACCATCTTCCCCTTCTGAATCCTCTTCTTCAAACTCTAGGTAGTGTTTAATTATGGAGCTATTCTTTCGTTGAGCTGCCGGATTAGTTGGGATAACAGCTTTCAATGTATCCTTTATTTCTTCAAACTGTTCACCCAATAAGATGCTGGTGGTTTCAGGTAGTGGTTGCGCTGAAGTACCCATTGATCTAGCAGAAGACGGTACAATCTTTTCTAATGCTAACATGAAGTCACTAGCTTTCACATTAACAGTAGAAGGGTCAATACTTAGTTTACTATCGGACTGGTAAATCTGAGGAAATTTTCTTTGAATGCTCACCAGAGCTGCTTCAGTGCAGAGAGCCCTCAAATCAGCACCTCCATAACCTTTGGTAAGGGAGGCTAACTTCTCGACAAAATGCTTAGGTAGTGGAGGGTTCCATTTTTGGGTATGGATTTTCAAAATCTTGGAACGTGCTTCCACATCTGGTAATGGAAAGAAGAATTCTCTGTCAAAACGGCCCGGTCTTCTCAGTGCAGGGTCAACTGCATCCGGCCTATTTGTGGCTCCTATGACAATGACTTGACCTCTATTGTCCATTCCGTCCATTAGCGCTAGCATTGTAGAGACAATACTAGCGTGGATCTGCTCTTGTTTTGAACTTCTCACGGGCGCCAGGCCATCAATTTCATCGAAAAATATAATAGAAGGTTGCTGCTTCTTTGCTTCCTCAAACAATAATCTTAACTGCCTCTCTGCTTCACCAACCCACTTCGATAAAATGTCGGCACCTTTCCTCATGAAGAAAGTTATTTTTTGTCGTTCTGTAGAGCAGCTCGCCGCTAAGGCCCTTGCCATCAAGGTCTTACCGGTACCCGGAGGACCATGAAATAATACTCCTCGCGGTGGGGTAATTCCAAATCTTTGATACAGTTCTGGATAAAGTAATGGTAGGGCGACCATCTCTTTTAATTGATCAATATAGTTGTCCAGACCACCCACACTTTCGAATTTTACATTCATGTCAACTCCTAAGGGATCAACGTCGGCTACCTCGGATTTTTTCTTTTTAGGATTGGCTTTTTTGGTTTTTTTTGACGCCATTCCTAATGGAAGAATCTCATCTTCAGAAGAGTCCGAGTCCAGTAAGAGCTTATTACCTCCAGTGTTGGAATTGGCCGTATCATAGTAGTTGGTATTTGTGCCGAAAATTGCGGTTACATCGTTACCACCAAACGGTCCACCTGTGGGAAAAAGCCTTCGTAATGGGCCAAAGCTTTGGCCTGTAGGTAATCTTCGTCGACCTCGTGGGGAAGGGTACGATAAAGGGTTATTATCATTAGTGATCCGAGTGTATTCATCAACTGAATTGTCGGGTAACGGTGGAGGAAGAGTGTAGTTCACAGGCTTGGTTCTTTCTCTTAACGACCTTTTTTCTCGGATTGGACTGTCGTCCCTTAATTCCCGAAGCTCATCTGCCAAGGTCAACCTTTCAACTCTTGAAGCTTCGTCTTCTCCCATATATGCAGATCTGCCCCGGCGCCTTAACTTTCTTGGAGGCGACATCTCGCGCCCTCGACCTTGGCGAGCTTGGATGGTTGAAGTCCTAAATTTGCGACCTGACTTCAATACCTCATCTTCGTCAGTGTCGCCCTGTTGATCCTGTAAATAAGCAGATCGCGTGGCACGATGTGTTCTTCTAACACCGGAGGATTCAACACCGTCGTCGTCGTCGTCCTTGTCATCTTCCTCATCGCTAACGATGAAGTTCCGGTCTGCTCTACGACGGCTTCTTTTGATAGACTCTTCGGAGAAATATTCGTCATCAACAGAGGGGTCCATAGGATCTTCTTCTTCTACATCATCATTATCATCTTCGTGGAAGCTTTCGTCCTCGTCATCATTCGACAAGCTCTTGGCTCTGTGTGTTACTGTTTCTGAATCACGCACGTGATTCGGTTCAGTGCTCGCTTCCATTAGTGCTGGTTCTGGTACTACCTGGTCATGTTCAGAGGTTCGGGATCTTGCCCTACCACGGGCAGTTTTCCTGATGACATTGTCGTCGTCGTCTTCGTCAACATCATCATCATTATCGTTATTTGTCTCACCGGTACCGTTGTCGTCAATAAAATCGTAGTTGTTTTCCACTTCTGCATAGTTAACTTTTCTCAAACTGCGAGAAGTTGTGTGAATGATCCCATTTTCATCCTTAAACTCTTGTGTTCTATCCTGTGGTTCAGAGCTAGTAGCTCTGGAGCTTCTTGATCGAAGTGGGCGAGTCATTGTAGATTCAAGATCAGAAACGTCTGCTTTGTTCAGAAAGTTCCCTAGTTCGCCAAAAACAAC
The DNA here is from genome assembly GCA_030562185.1 of Lachancea sp. yHQL494. Classification (NCBI taxonomy): domain Eukaryota; kingdom Fungi; phylum Ascomycota; class Saccharomycetes; order Saccharomycetales; family Saccharomycetaceae; genus Lachancea; species Lachancea sp. yHQL494. The sequence goes on along the minus strand of JAJMGS010000007.1, from coordinate 13,270 downwards.
CAATTGTCGGTGACCCGAATGTGTAATCGAACCACGAGCACAATTGACAGCAATGTCAAGATCAATTTCGGAGTAGTTCTTGCCAGAGTTGTACTTAATTTTATGTCCTTATGCCACTTTTTGGCATATGGAATTGTCAAATCCAAACCAGCAAGCACTTGTAACGATTTATAGTTTTGTACGTCATTAAAGCTGCGAGTGAATAATAGGATTAATAGAGATGATATCCTGGAACAGAGTTAGGACTCCAAGAGGATTATTATCCATAGCAGCCTAGACTTAACGTAATTCGTGTTGTTTCCATATAGTCATCCAACAACGGCACCGGGCTCGAAATTAATTTTTCTCTTGTCCAGCCAATATCCCTGACTTGAAGCCCTTTCTTGGACTTAAGAAGCAGTGGTTATCGCAATCTAGGTCAAAACCTTCGAGGGTTGGGACTATCCTGTTAAAGTCTACTTGTTGCAGCTTTAAGTCGAATTTTCGATGGACTTCACCTGTTTTCGTGTCCGAAGATCGTCTTTTCCCAGGTAGTATCTGGTAGATCAATAATAACAACGAATCTCGTGGGGTTACTAGCCCACCGGATTGCGCATCATATTCGCTATTAGATAGCCTAAATAAGGATGGTGTCGTATCTGTAGGAAACTTTCTTTTCAAGTTAGGAACGGAATGATTTCTAAATCAGAAATTAGATTTAAGTAGCGGAGAATCAGGAAGCGGTTTTCAATCTATATTCAGGACATCACGCCGTGTTCTTGACTGGGAGCGTTTGAAGACAAAAAATTAGGCTCTTCGCCTCCAACTTCACAGCTAAGCTTGTCGCGCTTCTTCGCAGAAAGAGAGGAGCAGTGTTCTACATCCTCTTGGCAACTAAACAGAGTATTTGAAACACTATTAGAAGAGTCACTATTCGAAATAATATTTATTACTTTCAAAATTGTGTTGTAACGTGTGGATGACGTCCTTGTTAAACGGAGGAAAACGTCATCAGCAGAAGGCTAGATGAACTATTTATCAAAAAAGGACAATATACTTATTGATGACCTTAGGATGGAGCTGTTTATTGAATTTGCTGCGTAGAGTTATCGAATCTCCAGGTTGAAATGCCAAATTAGGCCTTAAGCGGACGTCTGGAAACGCGGATGTGAAGCACATGGGAACTGGGAAGACTGTCTGCGGTAGGCAACTCAAATTAGTGAGTTCGTAGGAATTTCAACAATGCTACAGAAAAGCATAAGGACCTCATAGAATGTTCCACATTAGTATTCAAAAAATCTCAATGTGGCACAGGGTACTGACTCTAGCACGTCGTGATCGTCCTTTGCAAGGGGTTTCAATAACCAAGTGTTAATGTGTTATAATCCTAAATCTCCATGTTTGCATGTGAAACTAATACTGTTAAACACAGCTGAAGGTTTTCTTAATCTATCGTGCATTTGAGCCAAAAGACGGTCACAGAACGCATAATGTTTGATTTCGTGTATTCTTATATCTTAGAGATCGAAGTCATAGGAACTAATAAGAATATCCCGCCTTTGGAGGGACTGACACTAGTAAACTGGCTCCTTTTTACGTTACTACAGATTAGCTGTGATAGGGCAGTTTTAAACATGATGCGGGTGCATTCAATCCAACGCGAATGCATGGACGTTGCGAATCTTCCAAAGACAAAGTCCGAAAAGGTTCTTTCTTGTAAAAGTGCTTCTGTCATGGCAATGGAAGGCCTGAAAACTAGGGGTGTTTTATTGTAAATCCAATCAAACACTTTGGAGTCATCCATTCAAATCAAGACATCATCAAGCTTGTGCGGTATGAAATATAGGTATACAAATGTCTGAGAATTTGTGAAAAGGGTAAGAATATAGGTCGCCATCTGCCGAGAAGGTTTATCTGCAAGAAGGGACCAACAGCTTGACATTGTACATGTCATTGGCATTCTTCAGATGATACGTGATATCTGCTTGATCGTCTTACTGATTGCGACGCAAATGTTTGGCGGACGTCAATTGTGTATGGGGATTGGTTGTGAGCTCAATAGTCCGGACTTATACACTCAGAACCCTGCTCCTTACGTGAACCTTTTCAAGTGCAAACCATCTGAGGTTAACTAAAATGGAATCCAAAAGTGTGAACTTGTGCTCAAGCGAAGTTCTGATATATTACATAGAATAGCGTAGGTACTTACTGTACAGGAGTCGGCATCTGGGCCCCTCATGTTAACCAGAATTCAACCCATATTTTTGTCTATTAAAATAAGCATGCATGCTTTCACTTCTCGTTCGTCCGCTTTATGCTTCACACAGGAAGTACGCGAATACCGGCCAACCTATCGACCCACGGTGCAACTGCGGGATGCGACAGTACGGGCCCAATGACGGGCAAGGATCTTAAAAATTGAACCACCACACCAAAGAAATCGCCAAAAAGCCCTGCAATACCCAGACACTCAATTAGGAACCCAAAGAATGTCCACCTCACCAAAATCATTAGAATGCCAAACACGAAGAAAAACGATCCGCGCCTCTTATTGGGTCTCGAAAAGAACGTGTATGTTTTCTGTGGACCTATGATTAACAAAAGCCCTATAAAAAATAGGATATTACCAAGCGCCAGCAGCGCACGGTCGAAGAATGTAACAACGCCAAAAACGAAAAACAAACATCCTCCAAACGTGAAAGCGACACCAAATTCTGCAACACATCAGTTAGTAAGTGATATTGGCTCATCGGTAAGGGTACAAAGCATACTTTGGGCCTCAGAAAGCCACATTGGGTGTTATTTTCAGACTTATTTTTTGATGTGTCTCAAAGGTTTTTGAATATTTATTTAAAATTGCGGGAGGTCCAAAATCTTCATATTATTATTATTATTATTATATATACAGATCCAGATAGAAGTTAGCAAGTTCCATAACTTCAAGTGTAACGGCAGGTAAAGAAAAGGTGGGCAAACATCAATACTGAGTTCTAGAAACCAGTTTTTGCGGGCCTGACAAAGTTTTTAATAGCAATCCTGAAGCCTAAAGCTCCTGAAATGCTCATTTTAGCGCAGATTCTACTTGTTTGGGCGGTTAGTCAGAGGTTACGAGAACTAAGACAGAATTGGTCACCAAGTTTAATGAAGGAGTGAAATGGGACCTAAAATAATGTAAACTGTTGTTTACTAGAAAATCCTAGTATGATAGCTTCTCCAAAGAGCTGACTTTTTTCATTCACAATAAGCCCTTTACGTGGCGTACGAAGCAAACTAGCGATCTTAGGAGATGCACCAAGAAAGAAACGGTATTGATCAGATGCAGACTCTCCGACGTCTGAGAGGATCGGTTTCTGGTTCTCCTTTATTGCTCGTGAACATGCAAATACTACTTCCCACTGAATTGACTTTGTCTATTCGCACTTTTTACACTCATTTTATGCCCTCAAAAATCACTAACACTAGCTAAGGACAGCCATCCAAATGTACATTATGTACTGCTTTCGCGCTAGTTATCCGAGGGTCATATACCTGTTTCTCACCCAGTGTAACACCCGGTGTGACTTTACTTCCACCTCTTGGCCCTTGGTATCGTCAAGAACGTAGAGGTCACACCACCTCAGTACGTGAAAAAGCGTGTAGACATAGAACCCTTCACAATTGCTGCTGCCAAGAGGAAACCCTATACAGCGGAGCCAGCTGGCACCATATTCTCCAGATTTCCATACATCATGGCTCCAACAAAAGAGGACCTACCGCCTTCTTACGACGAGGCTATCAATCAATCCAATGATCATCCACCTCCGATGCCCAATCGTCCACCTCCAATGCCCGCGCGACCTTCAGCCAACCCCATGTATGCACACGCGACCCCTGAAAGACCACCAAGACCTTCGAGTTCCGCAACCTCTGCCTACAGTGGTAGTTTTGGATCTCAGCCACCTGCTAATAATCTTCCTGGGACCACGGCAAATATCCCTTGGACCTATCCCAGAGGATATTATTGCACCAAATGCGGAAATACGGGTTACAAGGTCAAGAATGGGCACTCTTGTAAACGTTGCTGGCGGAAGTTTGCCCATTCTATGCCAAACAGCAACGTTCGAGTGTATTACGACAACAGCAACTATAGACCCAATTTTCCTTCCTTTTCCGGCTACGCCGGATCTTCCCTTGTGGGATCTCCTGCACCTACAATGCCAGGCTCTTTGCCTACTCTCAGCATCAATGGAAATGCCCCAGGTTCTTCACCCATCATATTACCGCCGGGTGATCCAAGGATTGGCGGCGCAGTGTGCGGTGAGTGTCGTGGGAAGGGCAGAGTACGGTTTCTGCTCGACAAAGAAATATGCCACATGTGTCGCGGCGTGGGCAGAGTGTTTTGAAGAAATTTTCGAGCATTGTGAAGTCGACAAGTATCGTCCTCAAGCTGACGATACCTATTTTATCTGATGTGTGCTTCGCCGTCTAAAATTTATTGTCACGTGCAGAAGTGAATATTCGTGAAGACTCGAACAGCGGAATATCAATTATGTTCGTCGTCATCATACTAAGTGTGGAAAATTTTTTAGAAGTTCGCAGTGGCCCATTTGGCATATCAAAGGTGTAGCGTTGATTGAGTGTGCTTGGCGCTTAGTAGATATTTGAGAAGCGTACTTCAAGCTTCAGAACGGAAAGAAGAATGGAACATAAGCAAATTGCCAGTCTCATCGAGAGACAGGACACCCCACTGAATACGCGACCAGCGTCCCCATATACTTTGAATCCACCAGTAGAAGCTGATGGTCTATCTTGGCCTACTCCGGGCTCCAGAGAACGGTCAGAAGAGACCCCAGAGGAGAGCCAGCAACGAACGAATCGCATTGCGGAGGCCATGAAGGTCATTTTGGCTGAGTTGGGTGAGGACGTTAACCGCGAAGGACTTTTGGATACTCCTCAGCGCTACGCCAAAGCCATGATGTATTTTACCAAGGGCTACCAGCATAACATCTTGAACGACGTTATCAAAAACGCAGTTTTTGAAGAGGACCACGACGAAATGGTCATCGTGCGGGACATTGAGATTTACTCGTTGTGTGAGCACCATCTAGTTCCCTTTTTCGGAAAAGTCCACATCGGCTACATTCCCAACAAAAAAGTGCTTGGTCTGAGCAAACTGGCCCGTTTGGCGGAAATGTACGCGCGCCGACTACAGGTACAAGAACGACTGACAAAGCAAATCGCCATGGCTTTGAGTGAGATTCTGAAGCCAAGAGGCGTGGCAGTGGTCATGGAGGCCACCCACATGTGCATGGTTTCGAGAGGTATCCAAAAGACTGGGTCTTCAACGGTAACGTCGTGCATGTTGGGATGCTTCAGAGGCGCACACAAGACTCGCGAAGAATTCCTCAATCTGCTGAACAGAAGAAGCATATAGTGGCGGGTTTCTTTACTGATAATGGAAACAGGATACTGGTTATTTCTGTTTGTTCAACCACTTCACATCGACAGCATGCTATTGTACACTTAAAGGGTTCGGTCCTTGCCTTTCTGGTCAATCTTTGTAGTTTTCGTCATTCTGAACAAGATCATGTATTCAACTTCATGAGATATAGTTCTACCCTAAATCTAATTAGACGTCAATACCAGGAATCGGAATCTAACCTTTTGTTTCCTCCTACCCTTTGATTTAAGGCACAAAGGCTAAAACTGATCTTATAGAAGTTTAGGCCCTTAGTAATAAAATTCAAACGTCGAACCTGGCATTTTTTTTGCGGGCAAAATACCCTTGATCATTTGTCGTATTCGAGATACCTCCACTAGTGTCACCCCCTGGCGTTGCGCTTCTACCACTCAAAGCAGTGTCGTTCGACTGAGAAGAAGACATGAGACGAGACATATCGTTCGAAGAAGCATTTCTTGAGAGACATGGCGATGTAGTGAAATTTGATTTGCTTTCGGGCGTTAAAGACAAGCAACCGTTCATCAGAGAATTCGTCGGAGGTAGCGGTTCTAGCTTGAAGGTGGAATTTTCTTTATTTTGGCTTGCCCCACTCACAGAGCTTGCCCTCGAGGGTGCTAGCGATGCCATTGAGAGAGTTTTCTTTAAAGTCTCCCGTATTTTATTCAGCTCCATATCTCGGGATTCGCTTCTCATCTTGTTTGGGTTGAAACTGTTGCGCCCAAAATGTGCAACATTAGTAAAACTTGAAGATCTGGAAGGAATTCCAAGGTTGTGAATTGAGGAAGACGAGGTACTCTTGCGCAACGCGATCTTATCACCAAAAGGTTCTGTGTGGTCGTCATCATGGAAAAACTCTTGCACAAACGGATGCCTTCTCAAGTCATGAGCTGAAGGCCTGTCAGCTGCACTCACGTTGAAACATAAATGAATAAAGTTCCAGAAATGCTTGTTATCCGTATCTTCATCGTTTTTTAGGCCGTCTTCAACGTAATAATCTCCTTCTGAAATGCATTTATTTGTTTCTTCGTCGGTATCGCAATCGAAAGGCATGTAGCCTGTCATCATAAAGTATGTGAGCACACCCAAGGCCCAAATATCGATGCGCTCGCCGTAAGTTGGTATCTCTTTCTGTTCGGAAGGTGCAAGTCTAGAAATTCCCTTACATTTTACGACTTCTGGTGCCAGATAAGATATGGTTCCGACACATTCCCTAAGTTCATCGTCAGTCCCGTCTAGTTTCGTGGCCAAACCAAAATCTGCCAAGACCAAGTCGTGGGATGTATGATCGTAATTCGAGCCACGGCGAGCAAATTCGCTCAGTTCACTGATGCGAAGCCTGAAGATGACGTTCTCTGCTTTAACATCCCTATGTACAACGCCATTCGAGTGTAAGAAATGTATAGCACTCAGCAGACATGCAGTGTAAGGTTTCACCTGCCTGGTGAGATTTAGAGAACCCGCCTCAATGATGTTTTCGTACAAATCGCCGTTATCACATAGCTGGCTCACGAGCACGATACTTGTAGAGGTTTCAAAATAGTCGAACAGCTGAAGAACATGATGGTGCCCTTCAAAAGTATCCATGCACTGAGAGTCAGTTTGTTCCAGCTCCCTAATCTTGCTGCTCACTTCTTTCAGGAGTTTTACTTCTCGCTGGATGAGCCACAGCTTGCCCTGGACTGTTTTCTTGCTTATCAGCTTCATGGCAAATCTATCTCGGGTGTGGATGTTCATACACTCTTTAACCACGCTAAAACAGCCGTCTCCAAGCTGGGAGTTCTTGGTAACAACATATTTGCACCGTATTGCGTCTTCAAAATCTAGATTTCTGCGCCCTGGTGGCCACATAATTTCTGAAGTCATTTGCTAAGGACTACTCTTTGAAGTTGAGCAATTACCTAGCAACTTAAAATCTGGAACCGCTTGAAGAGGTTCTATATATCCTAAAAAATTACCGAGATGATGGATATTCCTTAAGTGGCGATAGCTTAACTAGTAACCCGATTAAACCTGTCCTTTTTAAGTACTTTGTTTCCCCAGATATCGTCTTCAGATATCATCATCAGATGTCAAAATCAATTTCCGGGGTTGGAATGGCAAGATCAACAAACTACCTTGACAAACGAATATATAAATGGGTGCAGGAATTTTTAGACCACCTTTAGCTTAATTGACTGACCTTGGGTAAGTAATTAGCCCTTATGTACTAGCGCAATGGTCACAGTTGAATAAATAATGAAATGTTGTCCTCTCATGTAGTGGGACTGACATGTTTGATACCTTCGTGCGACATATCGGCTCGCGCAATTTGCAGCTCTGGAATGACTACAGCATATGCCGTAGTTTGAGAATCTGGGTTCATGATATCTATTTCTGCGTGTATCGAAGCAATGAGCCCTTTGGAGGTGATTGGATATGTGACATCTTGTTTTTCTTTACCACTGTGAGGAGCGTCGTCGGTAGACTTCTTCAGGCCCTTGCTAGTCACAATGCCAGAGTAACAGTTTTCGCCCTCAGATACCTGATATAAACTTCGCAAATACCCGGTTTTTAAAACATTCTCGACCGGGATTAGATCTGACCAGTTTCTACGGTTCATAAAGGAGAAATTATTTCTCTTCGAGCCATCAACGTCCACTTTAAACAAGGGCACCACATCCTCATCAGTCTGGCGATCAAAATGATGTATTTTGGATCTTCTCTGTAGAAGTGCGCTCATGCCGTTAGGTGGCGGGGTATTGACAATTGCGCTGGAGATAACGTTGAACATCAATCTCACATCCTTTTCGGGTTCGTTCAATATTTTTTGCACTTCTTTCTCTTTTCCGCCAGTGACATGGTGTGAATGCAGTTTAGAACGAAAACGGCCCACAGAGGCTAAGTGAACATCACCAGATAGAATAGTAATACGAGTTCCATATTTGGCACCAAAATCTTGAAGTTTGGCAACTAGATAGTTCCTTTCCAGCTTATGGTGACGAGCACACCAATGATCGTTCAAATCATCTAAGAGTTCAATGTCTCCATTGAATGAGTTGACAAGTCCCGGAGCAATAAATCCTTTCCTGGCTAGGATCTTCAAAGGTGCCAACGCCCTGGAGGAAAAAATCCATTCTAGCCACACCAGTCGGGGGTACGCTATCGGAACTCCAAGCATGACCATCAAGTGGTCAATTCGGGCCTTGGAAACTTCTCGCTCCAAGCGTTCAAAAACAAGATCATAGGAATCCCATGAAAGAATTTGTTTTAGTTTTCTTTCGGTTCTGCAGTCAAGGCCCAGCAATGCATTAGTAGGGCCTAATCTCGTAAGAATGGAGTGAGATTTCTCACCAATGTAGTCGCCATTTCTGTGACCTAAAATCCAGGACGGGTCCTGCAAATAGGGCCTCTTCTCCTCAATCGAGACATGGTGTTGAAAAAGCATGTAGTACTTATACGCGGCTCTACCTACACCACTGAAAATCTCATTCTTCTGAAATGAATGCGAATATGATCCAAACCCATCAATAATGTCGTGATCATCCCAGATATTGATAGATGGAATTGTGGCCATGGCAATAGGGAAGCATTTCTGAGTCGTTTTGGACAGAGATGTACTCCCCTTCCAGTAACCATACCCATACCATTCAAGGTATTCTTTCAGATAAAATTCCTCAAGTTCGGTGTGAAGCTCAGGCGTCAAATGCGCCGTATACTTTTTAGCTAGGTTTTTCTCCTGTATCCATTTTTTGAAACCCTCGCAAAAGACATTCACCGCATCTGAGTAGATCTGGTCACCACCGCCGAGCATTACATGGTAGTGCGTTTTTGTGTGTTTGTTGAGCACATCAAACCACATGGATCCCTGGAATCTAGTTGTGTCCACTTTAAGAGAAAACCCATTGCAAGAGTAGGACATGACGTTGAAATTGCAGGCTTTCGAGGGGATGAAGAAGCGGTAATGAGGCTTGTGCTCACCATTAATGGTATACTTCACCAATTGCTCATAGTGCTCCATGGATAATTCAATTGTATACCTGTAGAATTCGATGCGTTTTTCCACGTAAATTAAGGTTGCGGCCAACTGTTCGTGTTTCACGTCGCCAACCTCAAGCTCATCGCTAGGCCCCTTCGTGAGGGAAACTTCCGGGCTTTTCAAATTGCGGCAAATCAATAACATACTTGCACGGTACAAGTTTTGATCGTAGTCGACACCCACTAAACGCAGTGTGGGGCCACATAAAATCCCAGAGTCCGGAATTGGACTCTTCTCATCGCAAGAATTACAATTGTTTACTTCATCTTGGTATAAATTTTGTGTGTCCCAGTGGTCATGAAGTTCCTGCATATATTAACGAATGGAAGCGAGAGTAAGAAGAGCGGGGGTGCCAGCTTTCGAATGGTAATTATGAGTTATGTCTGGACAGGTTTCTTGAAAAAAAATGCGTAGTTTCTTCTGGTGTTGATCAAAATTGATCTAATATGATTCTTTTTTTTTTAGCTGGTTGACACACGCATTAGCTTTTGATGATCTACACTCACACCAGTAGTATTCAACTTGCAAAGCTACTCATATAAATTACAGAGAAGTTCTTCATTAGTTATTAAATAAGTAATTGTGCTTATATCTGCGAGACTTCAGCTGCAAGATGATGTCCCGAAAACTGATCAAACCACAGGTACGGATACGTTTTCTATGGTGATTGAATACGAAATGTGAACAAGCACTTGCTCCTAATCTCTAACAGCTCATGATACTCCAACGATCCAATAGACGTCTTATATACTACACCTTCAACCCGATCTAGGAAAATAGGACGTCACCCCAAATCACATATTCAGTCATCGGCAGTATTTATTCAACATTGTAAATAAATCATAGCGGGCTGGTTAGCTCATGAGCAGAAAACTAACGCCAATCACCTTTGTTATTAATATTAAAGTTGTACTCATTATCAGTGTCATTTTGTACCATGATTTTTTTGGTTATACTACTTGAGCCCACATTCCAACAATATGAATATGCAATGTTACAAACAAGACACAATCAGCATTCAATTTCACCAAGCAGTATCTAGACTATACCTTATGAACACTTCTCCAAACCGAAGTCTGTTACTACAGCAAAAGCTCGAAATATTCGCCCATTCAAATACATATTCAACCACATGACTATCACATGATAAAATTACCTTTTGTTGTAACTTTAAACGATAAAGTTTTTTCTCTCGAATCCTGAAAAACTTTCAGCTCATCGCATCACCAGCTCATCGCCTAGCTGGGTAAGAAGAGCATATCTATCAACCATTACTATCCAAATCGTTGGGTTTCTTCCACTTAGCATTACTACGGAAGTTCGTACCCATCATGGCTTCGGATATGGTTTTTCCGACTCAATCCACGAAACGCAGTAGAGATGAATCTGAAGACGAGCGCATCGACGAAGGAGTAGAGAATTCCGCTAACACTTCTAATGGACCTAACACTACTTCCGAATATAAAGAAAAGTTCGATGAGCTCAAGCTATCAGCTGCTACGATGAAGGCCGTGGACAAGCTTGGATTTACCAAGATGACACAAGTCCAATCACGGACTATCCCACCGCTGCTTGCGGGCCGTGACGTGCTCGGTGCAGCCAAGACAGGTTCTGGCAAAACGCTAGCCTTTTTGCTACCCGCGATAGAAATGCTTCACGCGCTCAAGTTTAAACCCAGAAATGGTACTGGTGTAATCGTGATCACTCCAACGCGTGAGCTGGCACTACAGATTTTCGGTGTTGCCAAACAGCTGCTCGAATTCCACTCTCAAACATTTGGTATCGTCATCGGAGGAGCTAACCGTCGCCAGGAAGCTGATAAGCTCTCAAAAGGTGTCAACTTGCTTATTGCCACCCCCGGTAGACTTCTGGATCATCTACAAAATACTCAAGGCTTTGTGTTTACCAACCTGCGTGCTTTGATCATCGATGAGGCCGATCGAATTCTCGAAATTGGTTTCGAAGACGAAATGCGCCAGATCGTCAAGATTTTGCCGAGCCAAGACCGCCAGACCATGCTTTTCTCCGCAACTCAAACCACCAAAGTAGAAGACCTTGCTCGTATTTCTCTAAGAGCCGGCCCACTTTTCATTAATGTCGATTCTGAAAAGGAAACATCTACTGTGGACGGTCTCGAACAAGGTTATGTCGTGTGCGATAGTGATAAACGTTTTCTACTTTTGTTCTCATTTCTCAAGCGTAACCAAAAGAAAAAGACCATTGTGTTCCTGTCGTCGTGCAATTCTGTGAAGTACTATGCTGAGCTATTAAACTATATCGATCTGCCTGTCTTAGAACTTCATGGTAAGCAAAAGCAGCAAAAACGTACCAACACTTTCTTCGAGTTCTGCAACGCTGACAGAGGCACCCTTGTGTGTACGGATGTTGCGGCGAGAGGCCTGGATATACCAGCAGTTGATTGGATCATCCAATTTGACCCCCCTGATGATCCTAGAGACTATATTCATAGAGTCGGGAGAACCGCCAGAGGCTCTAAAGGTAAGGGTAAGTCATTAATGTTTCTAACCCCTAATGAACTGGGATTTTTACGTTATTTGAAGGCTGCTAAAGTGCCGCTTAACGAGTTTGAGTTCCCAACCAACAAGATTGCAAATGTCCAATCTCAACTGGAGAAGTTGATAAGATCCAATTACCATCTTCATCAAATTGCGAAAGATGGTTATAGATCATACTTACAAGCATATGCTTCCCATGGTTTGAAAACGGTGTATCAAATCGACAAGCTAGATTTGGCCAAGGTTGCCAAATCCTACGGATTTCCAATCCCACCCAAGGTTAATATTACCATCGGCGCTTCAGGGAAGACACCAACTACCAAGAAGCGCAAGGTTAGGAGCTGAAATGCATATAACCCCTGAAAGGTGAATATTGCGTGGGTGAAGTCTCACTCAAGCAGTCATGTACAATTAGAGTTTCAGATAAACCTGTTTACGCCATAAAGAAAATGGATAACTGAACCATCGTTATAAGGTAAGGTAAGGTGGATGGAAAGCTAGGTGTGAGTGTATTTTTTGCTATAAGTGGTAACTCTTCTTTCCAATAAAATCGAGGGATACAACCGTGCTCAATACTCTTGCCAGACAAGACGACGCACTGGTAAAAAGTGATATATAATAGAGCTCTTCGGTGAGGCGTCACAGGTGAATATATTGGCTTTCTGGATCTCTATCACCTAATGTGAGTTCGGTGAGGTTATTGATAACATCCTCAACGGAACATTGTGTTACTTAATATATTATTACATGTAGTAAACTCATTGATGTGAATCCCCCAGTTGTTTTCTAGATGTGTAGAGTAGAATCTCCACACTTCGAATAAACGATCAGTATTTATACAATAATTTGGGTAACTTCTGATATCGAGAAATATTTTAGACCCGATTATTAATTATACCTGCCTCCATTACCGGATGCTGTAATATGAAACAGGGTGTCCAGAGGCACTGCCCAGTCTCATCATCCAGACCTTAGCATTCTTGTATTCTATCTGAGAGTTTTGTCGGAACTAGCGAGTTACTGGTGGATAGTGCCAATTGCATTATACAACGAGTGAGCACATGCTGGAGAACCGCGACATTATAGTACAAAGTGATGTCAGTAAAACATGGGGCTGTCGATGAAAGATTCGACGTGAAGCCCTAAAGAGCTCACGACGAATCGGACGATACGACAGAATGGTGTGATACCTCAGATGATGAGCATCTGGGATCACCCGATTTATCATACGATCGTTCCTGAGTATTGAGTGAAAAGTTTTACGCTGAATCCAAAATTTGTATAAATACCGACAAACTGTTTAGATATATGGACCACCTA